>CAMOHE010054259.1:0-37303 GCA_946598075.1 Artocarpus hirsutus | reverse complement strand
AGAAATGGTCACTTACCACTCAAATCTTCACAATCATCACCAAACTTATTTAGACTTTCAACTTTGGAAATATTTGATTGAAAAGTCAAAATTAAATCTTCATGAAGATAACAAGAGAAAAGCACTTTTGATTTTGATATTTCGTAAAGGGGTAGAGGCTTTCATACTTGCCCAACCACCAATCTATTTCTTTACTGCCTTGGTTAAAAATATAGACACAAAAAAAAAAAAAAAAAAAAAAGGAAGAGAAAAGAAAATGAGTGTAAACATTCCAGTTTCAAATTTAAATCTAACAGGGTATTTAGCTAGTAGTGAAAACTATTTTTACTGTAACATATGAAACTTTACACTATAGTAACTTTTTTTTCTTTTTACTGTAGCATGTGAAAGCTTTACACTGTTCATAACTGAGTTTGTGATTTACATCACCCTTAGCCAAACACCACCTAAGATCATGAAAAGGGTACCCTACTACAAGACTGTTCACACATCACGTTCTTTCCTATCTTCTAAAAAATATATCTAGAAAGAAATTCAAAACTAGATGTTCAAAATTTAAATCGAAAGTTGGTTAGAATTCTGTTCCCAAATGCGATTGGGACATGTGGGAAGAAATGTTTTGATTGGTTGTATAGAAAGTTGAACGATATACAGAAATTTGATTTAAAAGTATATATCTAGGATAAGGGATAATCGTGAAAATTTTAGAGAGAAAAACTGAGAATAATTCTCTTGATTAATTCGAATAAATGGTGCAGGCTACTAGAAATAGTGGAGAGAGCAAAAGACTTGTCCACTAATCATAGGATACAAAATTATTCTCCTAAAACTAGGAAATTAAATCCTAAAATATTACACAATAGTCTACAACATAGTAATTGGCCCTTACTATCCGAGAATTAAATCTCAGAAATTCTGCATTTCCCCTCAAACTAGGAGATAGAGAGTGATTATTCTCAGCTTGCAACTTAGTTCTTCAAAGTTTGTTCAAGATAGAGCCTTGGTGAGGACATCCACGATTTGATGGCGAGTTAGAGTTTGTAGGAGATTTATGATTCCACTGTCTAATTTTTCCTTGATGAAGTGATGATCAATCTTTATGCGTTTTGCTCTATCATGATGAACTGGAATTTTGGAATCCTTATTACAGCTTGATTGCCATAGAACATGTTTATTGGTCCAGTTGTAATGCATAATTCATTAAGTAGTCTTCTTAACCATATTCCTTCATAAATTCCATATGCCATTGCTCTAAACTTAGCTTCAGTACTCCTTCGGGACACTATTGACTGTTTCTTACTATGCCAAGTTATAAGGTTCCCCCATATAAAGGTACTGTATCCTGTTGTCGACCTACGATCCACTATAGACCCTGCCCAATCCGTATTAGCGAAAACTTTAATCTTTTTATTAGGATTTTTGCTGAAGTATAATCCTTTCCCTGGTTTCATCTTGAGATACCTAAGTATTTTATAGACAGCTTCCATATGCTCCTTAGTGGGATTGTTCATAAATTGACTTACAACACCAACTGAAAAACCAATATCAGGTCTAGTGTGAGACAAATATATGAGTTTTGCTACTAGTCTTTGAAAATGACCTTTGTCCACAGGTACACTATCTTTTTGAGTTCCAAGTTTCACTGCTGGGTCCATAGGAGTTTTAGTTGGTTTGTTGATGCTTACCAATGAGTGGCATAGATCAACACCACGTGCGACTGCGTACGGTTCTTGGACGGCCCTTTTCTACTTGCCTCGGCCTGCTTGGGTGTACTTGCAATAAGAGGAGGGACGTTTTGAAGGTAAAAGGGGTACGACACCGATGTGATGCCAGACAAGGGCTCTTCGATACTCAAGGCAAGTACCATTCAGTAGAGTACAGGAGCTTGTTGGTTGGGAAGAAGCACGTTAGCCTCGAGTTGTAGTAAATGCTCTCTATTTATAGGCTATCACTCAAATGGGATGTTAGGTGAGTTTCACCCATGACCCATGTGTCACATCAAGGCCTATCAGAGGGCAGGCAACGTGTTATGGCCTCCGTTGATAGATCGGCCTCCATCTAATAGCAGGAGTATAGCCATATGTTGAGTTTCTGTATTGAGTGACTGTTTACTTGTAGGCTCTGATAATCCGACCCAAGCACGTGTCTTTCCTGAGGGCGAAGTCTAGTGTCACGGCCAGCGTGGCCCCTGTAAAGCACCTCGGGAGAAAGAGCTAAGGACCAGAGGTCAAAGATTGTCTTCTCGGTAACATCTACCGAGTATAGTTACCGAGCCACCGAGGAGGTGTTCCTTGGGGGTGGCTCTAAGCACACCCCTAACTAGGGGTGAATAGCCGGCGGTTTAGCAGTGTTTGGGTGGGTGCAGGTCTGTTTTTTTAAATGATGAGTTGGTGATTAACCAACCCATAAACCAGCCATGGAATGGTGGGCGGTTTTGATTTAGGTGCTAGTAGGTTGAGGCAGTTCGGGCCTACACTAATGCCTAATATAATTTTTTGAGCTTTTTTTTTAAAAAAAAAAGTGAAGAAAATTTGTGGAAAATATTAGATGATAATGTATGAAGCATTCCCAACAACAACCAAGTTTGATGCCTAAAGACAGTGACCATATTCACAACAAATTAAGAAACATGTCATTTATTGCAACAAAAAACATCAACTACAGATAAAGTGATGAATAAAGTCAAAAGTTCTTGTTCTTCCATAAAACCTGTTCATTGGATTCGAAAATAATAGGATACTACAGATGAAATGATGAACAAAGTCAAGTGTTCTTTTTCTTTTTAGGGCTTTTTTTTACTAACTTACTTGATTTGAATTTTGATAATTTCACAAAATAATAGGAGACTTTTCAGTTTCCAATATGTCAAGAAGCAGCCGTGCTCGTGCCCACGCTTGAAGTGTTGGATTGTTCAATCATCTCTAAAATAAGAACAAAATCAAATAAATGATAAATTTTAAATATTAAGTAGAATTGTAACAAACTTAGAAATTATGCAATTATCTATCTCAAGATTCTTAGAAGTCTCAAGAACCTCCTGCTCGTCCATATACTCCATCACAATGATTGATTGATGAGACTCACTCAACCAATTCTTCAAGCATATCAATGCCTCTACTGTCTTAGGACTTAGCAAGCTCCTAAAAGGATCAAGTATGCGGCCTCCCATAGAAAATGCAGCCTCAGATGCAACAGTTGTCACCGAAACAGCAAGTACATCTCGGGCAATATGAGACAAAACTTTGTATTTCATAGAATTCACCATCCACCACTTCAAAATGTCAAAATCATCAATATTAGTTGTGTCTATATCTTCAGGAGGCTCGTTCAAGTATCTGTCCTCTTCATTTTTTATTTTACCACTATCTTGATTACGCTGTTGTTGCACAAAACTATCATGCCTACTAAATTTAGTAGCTCTAGTAAGCATAAAAGATGACGACAATGAAGTTTGCTTGACAATTTCTACTTGACTTGCAGCTTGAGCTTGAGGTTCTATTGGCTGTGGCAATACACCAAACTCTTTCTCGTTATAATAATCAAACATCTTCCTCAAATCATCTTCAACATTGTTTATTATAGACTTAAATGTCCTTGAGTCATGAAAAGCACTCAAGCAATGATGTAAATACTCAAGCTTGTATCGAGGATCAAGGATGGTGGCAAGCAACAAACATCCATTACTCTCCTCCACTTTTCCCCAATATTTTTCATATTTGAGTCTCATGTTAGAAGCCATTGATGCCAACAAAGAATTCTCAAGAGCCTCATCACTCAAATCATACAAATGCTCTTGAATTTGACAAATATCCCGAAAATATTTATTAGAAGTGACATAAGTGGAACCACTAAAGCTCAAAGTGATCTCATAAAAAATCGCTAAATATTGCTCAAAGATTTTTGCATATTCCCAATCAAGTTCATCCGGTGGCCTGTCCCTTTTTTTGCCATCCTTCTCAACCTCCTCAAAATATTTGAAATAATTTTGATCACCATCCAACCTTTCAAATGCCTTTTGAAACTTCAATGCTTGGTTTAACATCAAATATGTAGAGTTCCATCTAGTAGTAACATCTAAGCTTACAAGTCCTTTACAAGGAATTCCTTCCACTCTCACACACTCCTTAAACGTCAATAGTCTTGCCGTCGATGACCACACATATCTTACAGCATTTTGAATACTGTTTATCGACGCTTATTTTTCTTTTAAACCATCCTTGAAAATCAAATTGATAATGTGAGCACAACACTTCATGTGTAAGAACTTACCATCAAGTACCAACCCCTCCTTTTTCCCTTCAAATTTTTTCTTCAAGTATTTAATGGCCTTGTCATTGCTAGAAGCATTGTCAACTGTCATCAAGAAAATTTTATGGATACCCCACTCAATTAAACAAGCTTTGATTGCCTTAGCAATGGTGTCTCCATGATGATCTATAATTTGAGAGAAATTAATAATTCTTTTTTTGCAAATTAAAATGATTATCCACCCAATGAGCTGTGATTACCATGTACCCAATATTTTGAATTGACATCCAACAATCTATAGTAATAGAAACCCTTTCCTTTTTCAAGATGTCATTCAATTTCTTCTTCTCATCTAAATACATGTTGTAAATGTCTAGCAATTGTCATCCTTGATGGGGGATCAAAGCTAGGTTGAAGCTTTAGACAAAAATGCTTAAACCCCTCGCTTTCGACATGCTTGAATAGCAATTTAGCCAACATAATGTACTTAGCAACAGCTTCCCTACAAGCCTCTTTGTTGTAATGCTTAGTCATTAATTGTCCTTCATTTACTACATTGCCTCCTTTCTTTGGTTCAAATACTATGACCTTTTGTTTCTTGTCAATAGGTTTATTGGGATTTTTCAAGCAACTTTTCAAATGATTCCACAAAGTACTCGTCCCATGCTTTTTTGCTTGACTAGCAAAATTTGCCTCACAATGTTTGCACTTCGTTCTTGTCTCCCCTTTCTCATCAAAATAACGAATGAAATCCTTCTAAACCTTACTAGTTTCTCTAGTAAGATTTTAGCCTTTTTGTTTTTTGGAATTTTTTCCATCTACTGTCTCTTTATTCGATTCAAACTCATTCTCAAGATCAACTGGATTTGCTTTTTTAAAAGCACTATCAACAATGCCAAAACTTGAAGAGGCTTGAGATTGACTAGAACTACCATCCATTTTTCAACTAAAGAACATCATCGAATAAGAGAAAAGCATACATGGATGCAAGGCAGTTTATTTAAAGTTTGTTAAATTGTAATTTTATTGTTAAACATGATGAGAATACCGATTTCTTGTTAAACTAATAGATACCGTGTCCCATTTACAAGAACGCTGAATTGGGTGGTAATACGCGAGGATCATAGAACTTTTACTTCTGCCACATGTTTAGGATTTAAAAATTTTCCATCTTCAATACTAAGCCATCAGCGCTAACCTACTTAAAATGTATCATCCTCTAAATTTGATGTGCATGGTCCAAAAGGAAGTTGGTATAATTTTGACTATCACAATCACCATGCTTCAACTTTGTAAAGAATCTTATCCTCTCAACACACAACATGCTACATGAATTTGAAGTTCTATGGTTCTGACTAATACATCATTAAAACATTTTCATTAGAAGCAACTCAAAACCTAGCCAGCATAAACCCCTACCTCCAAGAGAGGATGTACTAGAAATTACTGAATTAAGGATATTACCCCTACTTTCAACTCCTTTTTTAATATTTAAAAGACTTGAACCTAAGGTGTATTCCAATCCTATGAAAAAATCACTATCTTATCTTAGACCGAAGACATAGAAAATTGGGAATTCAATTCCATAATAAACTAAACTTCCTTCAAAATTGACATACTACTTTCCTAGAGCCAAACTGAATTTTTGTACCAAAATATTGACACGTTCTTGAAGAAACAAATACCCATTTGACCGAAACTCATAGTAAGCAACTTCCTTGACAATGATAAGCAGGAAAAAACACCCATATGAAGCGGCATTTCTTTAATTTTTTAGGAAAAAAATCATAAGTAGAAAAGACTTTTTAGTTAGTTATTGGCATTCTAAAACTAATATAAAAACCAGCTGAAAGCTAACATGATATATTGAACTAATTAATAGAGATGTAAATGAAAGCACTAGAGACATATGCTATGTCTCATCAACCACAATAACTAGATTTTTGAGAATACATATAGAAAAAGCAATAAACATATGCAAAACCAAGTTTCAGTTCGACGCTAATAGGTATCGATTTCATCAAAAATGAAACAGTTCGCACAGATCTAAATTGAAAAAAAAAGTACTGATTCAAAGAAGAATTTCATATACACAATAACCTAATGCAAAGAAAAGACAAACTCTACTAGAATCTAAAGAAAAAAACTTTGAACTTTGAAGGGGAAAAAAAACTTACAAAGTAAAGAAGAATCAATGGAGGACGACGATGCCGATAGACGAAAGAGGAAGATAGCCATCGGAGGGGAACCAGTCAACCACTATACCACTGCTGCTTGCGACTGAAGTCGAAAGACTCAAAACTGGAAGTGGGAAAAAGAAAAGAAAGGGGGGAAATTTGAGGGTGGAATAAATTATTTGTTTAGTTTAGGTTGAAGTTGTGAAGATGCAGATTTAGGTTAGAATTTTTTTTTTAAAGCATTAGGTGGGTGGGTTCGGTTTGAACCCACCCCCTAAAATTCTAAATCGTACCAGCCCGTCAACAAATGCAGGCGGATGGATTGCTAACATGGAGCCTTTTTTTTCGGGCAGGCCGAGCGCAAGCACGGGCGGCCGACGGTTGCAGGGTTATTTTTGTGCAATCCTACCCCCAACAATAGCCCCCATAGTGCACCTGATTGGTGACCAGCCGGGTGGACTATGCCGAGTGGGTGTGGTCGACTTAGGGTAGCCTTGGGCTATGTCTCGGGGCGATAGGAGTTAGAGAGCCATACGGTCAAGCTCGATGGGATACGTGTCACCACATGATTGGGTGTTTCTCCGACGAGCATAATCATAGCTCTCTTTGATTTCTATGCCTATGTTTCTACTATAAATAAGAGTTACCCCTGTTATGCCAGCATGTGAGCATGCCTAGACTTTAGATTTTTTGAGTTTTAGCTATCGAGCTACAGTTTACAACCTGAGAACTTAAGACCTTGTTCCAAGCACCT
The DNA here is from genome assembly GCA_946598075.1 of Artocarpus hirsutus. NCBI lineage: Eukaryota > Viridiplantae > Streptophyta > Magnoliopsida > Rosales > Moraceae > Artocarpus > Artocarpus hirsutus. The sequence continues at coordinate 30,124 of CAMOHE010054259.1, read as the reverse complement.
ACAAACCGAGCAGGTAATTTTTCCAGAAAAGAACATTCAAAGATGAGTGACCTTAGTAATTCCCAAAATGACATTGCCATTTCCTGGTTGGACAGTAGCACCAAGTCTGACCAGTCGAAGATTGTGGAAGTCAATGCTGAGGATGTCTCACCTTGGCAAGACGGTGCTGCCTTGTCGGCGAGATACTCAATCTGAGTGCTAGGATGATACTCGAGTAGGAATTTTTAGATATGATTGATGGAAGGCATCCGGTCAGACTATGCAAGGGCAAAGACCTGTACATCAGGGTAGCTGCCGTCGATACATCTCGAGTTATGGCCCAAAAACATGCAAGCTTGATGGCAGTTTTTGATGTGCCGAGCACCTCTGGTCGGGGAGCTAGGGTTGTCGCTCCTATCATAGGCTAAGTGACCATCGACACCTCTACCGAGGACTGATCAGCCAGGGACACAAAAGTTGAAAGCATAAAGGCCGAGGATGAGGATGAGGATGTTGACTAGAGGCCTGTCGCCACAATGATTGCCTATAGGAGTTCTCAGCCCAGCTAGACCTTCGTGGCCAGGTATACATCTGCATTGACGCCAGGCCGATCTTGTCTTGCCCGGTGAGGGAGATTCACTACTGAACCTGTTGAAATGTCACATTACTCTATACATAGAGTTCTTCCCAGCCAGGCTTCTCCTGCCTTTTCACCCATTCCTTCGGTGAACATTAAATTACCTGAATGTGTACCCTACCCAACTAAACTTGAACTGCTATCACTCTCTAATCAGGATGTACATTCTCTAGAGGAACCACCACATTGTTGAGATGCCATGGAAGGCTTTCAAGCAAGTATACAAAATGAAGCAGCTTCCTCAGCAATCGGGCTGGTATTATTTCACCAGCTTCAAGAAGGATTTCATCCTTGGGAGCCTTGACTTTGAAAAGCTTTGGAAGTTTGAGTGGTTCTTTGTTAGGGAAAACTATGAGAAGCACATGCCTAATACATGGAATAAGGATCCAATTCAAGTTCCAATCAGGCTGGTTACAAGAGTTAGAGCTAAAAGATTCAAAGAAAATCTTAATGGGCTGATTTAGTAAATTTGGATTGAGGTGAATTCATGAGGGCCCAAAGAAGATGCAACACACCATCCATAAGCTTGGATAACCAAGACTTAAGCATTGGAATAATTTAGAAGTTTCCTATTCAAGATCACCCCTCATTATTCAAGCGTGGCAATTCAACCCATTGAAGAATAAAGAAGTTTCCTTTTCAGCTAGTTTCCCTTTTTAAGTAGTTTCCTTATTCCAATTTGAGAAGTTTCTTTTTTCCCATCTGGTTACTTTCTTATTTCAATAGTTTCCTATTTTATTTGTTTCCTGATTATGGAAAAGGTGCCAATTAGCATCTCAATTTTAGAATAAGCATGTAAGTAGGTTAGAAAATTAGATAGGTTCCTTTTCTTTTAATTTTCAGATTTCTTGCTTCCTTTTTTTTTGTTTGGTGTGTTTTTTTTAAAGGGGCTAATTACAACTTGCTAAATTTGTTGATTTTCTTGTATTATAAATAGTCATTTGGCTCAATGAAATAATACACAATTCAGATTTTTTATTCAAACTTTGTGAGATCAAATTTCTCTTTGTTTTCTTTGAGAAATTTTCAAACTTATCGAAATTTCTATGGTGTTTAAATTTGACTTATCAATCAAACATCGTATTTGATTATGACATCTTCATTATAAGTAATAGGTCGCCGTTTCATACAAACTTGTTTCTAAACTATCTTGGAGTCTTAGTTGATTCAAGGGTGGTCTCATTACCTTATTGGTGGGGTTTGTATCATTTGGTATCAGAGCTTAGTTGTAGTCTCAGGTTTGCCTATCCTTTTTCTTCCTTCTTCTTTATTTTGTTCAAATTTGAGTCCCTTTCCTTTGAACTTCTAATTCATTGTCAAAAAAAAAATAAAAATCATCCAAACAAAAAAAAAAGAAAAGACAACAAAAAGAGAGCCAAAAAAAAGTTAAAAAAAAACGTGAATCTTACATTTGTTTAGATACAGTCTTACATTCTTAATTCCTTTTTCTTACAATTCTTGCATCAGTTTGTTACATCCTTAATTCTTAATTCTTACATTCTTGCATCAGTTTCCTACTTTCTCATTCTTACATTCTTGCTTCAGTCATACTTCTTAATTCCTTATTTCTAATTTTTTTGCACAATTTTTGAAATCTTTAAGTCCATGTTATAGCCCTTTTCTCTAGCCATATGAATCTAAATTTTTCTTGGTAGGTTCTTGGTGAATTGTTACTGAAAATTTTGATATTTGTTTGATTAGTTTGATAAGAAACTATAGAGAATTACAAAGAGTGAAAACATGCAAGAGTGGTGAGCATATAAGAGGGTAAAAGCTAATTATATTTTGTGGAAAACAAGAGTTTAATTGAGTGAACCATTTTTTCTTGAGTGAAACACGTAAGGGAGTGTGTGAGGTTCTTTTCTTCTTCTTTCTGCTTTAACTTTGTTTTGCAGCCAATATGTCCAACATCAGGGACAAAAATACTATTAGATAGGTGTTTGGGGAAGTTGATCTAAAGATGCACATGGAGGGTTTAATGGGTGAGATGAGGAGAATGTTTATAGTAAAAATGGAGCAAATTCATGAACAGATAGATAGGATAGAAAATGCACAACCACAAAATATTCCTAATGTGTGTAGGAAAGAGAGAATACAACATAGGGGAGTGAGAGTTGAAGTTGAATAGTATTTTAGGGAAGGTTTTGAGGAAGAAGATGACCAGGATTCAATTGTGAGCAATAGGACTAGAAGACATGGGGGGTAGTTTAGAAAAGCTAGGAGCTAAGAAGATAATAATTTGGGTAGTATTAAGATGAAGATTTTGTTGTTCCAAGGCAAGAATGACCCTGAAGCTTACCTTGAGTGGGAGAAGAAAATGGGGGTTAGTGTTTGATTGTCATAATTATTTAGAGTTTAAAAAGGTTAAATTTGCAACCATAGAATTTTTTGATTATGCAATAGTTTGGTGGGATCAATTAGTATTAAATAGGAGGAGAAATAGAGAGCGTCCAATAGAAACATGGGCGGAGATGAAAACTATGATGAGGAGATGCTTTGTTCCTAGCCATTACTACCGAGAGTTGTACCAAAAGTTGCAAAGTCTTACACAAGGTAACCCGAGTGTGGAGGATTATTATGAGGAGATGGAAGTTGCTATGATATGGGCGAATGCAGAGAGGACCGAGAGGCTACTATGGCAAGGTTTTTGGTGGGATTGAACTGGGAAATAGCTAATATGGTGGAATTGCATCATTATGTGAACTTGGAAGATATGGTACATATAGCTATCAAGATTAAGAACCAACTTAAGAGAAGGAGCAACAATACACGCCCAACCCTAAGCTCGAGTTCTACATAGAGGCTAAATGTTGCTAGGAGGGAGGAAAAGCTAGCCATAACCAAGCCTAATCCTAAACAAAAACAAGAAACAACTAGTCGTGCAATTCAAGGTAAATCCAATTCTTTCACCACTCAAAATCGTGATATGAAGTGTTTTAAATGCCAAGGCAGGGGTCATATAGCAAGCCAATGTCCAAACAAAAGAATAATGATATTAAGAGACGATGGTAAATTTGAGTCTGAGGATGAAAATGATGTCGAGTCTATGCCACCATTTAAGGATGTGGAAGAAGAAGAGTACGTTACCCAAGGAGAGATGTTGGTTGTTAAAAGAGCTTTAAGCATGCAAATTAAAGAAGATGATGAAGTGCAGCGATTAATATCTTTCATACTAGATGCCACATACAAAACAAGATATGTAGTGTGATTATTGATGGATGTAGTTGTACTAACACTACTAGCACTGCAATGGTGGAAAAGTTGGGGCTGTCAACAATTAAACATCACTGACCTCACAAGTTGCAATGGATCAATGATAGTGAAGAGGTGAAGGTAAACAAACAAGTATTAGTTTCTTTTCGCATTGGAAAATATGAAGATGAAGTCTTGTGTGAAGTAGTCTCAATGCAAGCTAGACATTTGTTATTAGGTAGGCTATGGCAATTTGGTCGGCATGTTAAGCATGATGGATTCACCAACAAGCATTCATTTGAGCATAATCAAAGGAAAATCACTCTAGTTTGTTTGACACCAAAACAAGTTTCTGAAGATTAAGTGAGGCTACAAAAAGAGAGTGATCGAAAGAAAGAGAGTGAAAACAGAAAATAAATGAAAATTAGAAAGAAAAAGAGACAAAGATCGAGAAAATAGAAAAGAAAAAGAAAGAAAGGCTAAGAAAATTGAGAGAGAAAAAAGAGAGAGTAGATTCAGCCAAAGAGAGAAAAGCAGAAAGAAAAACAAATTTCTATGCAAAACCAAGTGAAATCAAAAGAGAGATGTTTTTAAACCAACCAATGCTTGTGCTTTTGTACAAAGAGGCGTTTTTAAACACTAACCAACTTGAGGTATCTTTGCCTAGTTCTGTTGTTTCTCTTTTGCAAGAGTATGATGTTGTCTTTCTTGAAGACTTTTCACATAGTTTGCCGTCTATTCGAGGGATTAAATGTAACGCCCCCTTATAGACGTCATAGACGTTATTACATTCATCCTTGTTATCGTTAATTAAGATAAACTATTGAAATTTAAAAACATAATTTGATGAACATATCCCCAGGATCCATACATATATTTTTTTTTATAACATTTATAAATATACAATCATATATTAAAACTACTCATATATAATTTTTAAATAGTTTACCGATTCCAAAACAATGAGACCATAATTTAAATAAAATTTAAAACAAACTTTAAAATACTTTTCATAAACATAATTTTTAGGTTTTAAGGCCCGTAATATAACATTAATCTCAAGCAGCCATAACCCATAAGATGCATACATGAATGGTCCTTATCTTGGAACTTACGTCTTCCTCAAGGATTTGACCATATAAACATGAATAACATGACTGGTTCATGACAACAAGAGAGTTCACATCATACTCATGAAGAATCATAAAACATCTTCAAACATATTCATCATAACAACATACATAACTTTAAAACATGCTTTAAAACATACTATTGTTCAAGTGATACAGTGGAGGGTATACTTACACAAACCGCTTAAGCATGATCACCATAGGTTTTATACATCATCTTCCTTTCTTCTTTACATCTCATATAGTTCTCATGATGCAAGTAAGCTTCTGAACTAAGGATTTTAGATGACTGAGCAAGAACGGTTCAAGGTCTCATGACGAATCTAAGATGCAAAATTTAATTCTAGTGTTTCTTTGATGTAATTAGAGAACTAAGAACTAATGTTTAAGACAATTTTTATGGGATTTTATAGATTTGTGTAAGATTTGTAATCTTAACATTCAGCTGCTAATGATATGATATATTTCGCATTAAAGTTGAGTTAAGGCATTATTATTTTCCCATAGTTTTAGTCACACAAGGCCGATCTGGCCTACCATATAGTAGGCTCGAATGAACAACGAACGACGAGGTATGGCGGCTTCTCCTTCCTTCTTCCTAGGGGAGGTAAACATCAAATAGCTTTTGTACTCGGTGCTACCATTCTAAACTGACCAGCTTATCATAGCAATCTCGAGGAGACAATGGAGCTACAAAAGCAAGTTAAAGAATTGATGGAAAAAGGGTACGTGAGAGAAAGCATAAGTCTATGTGCCATTCTACTGATTTTCGTTCCTAAGAAGGATGGGACGTGGAGGATGTGTGTTGACTACTGAGCAATCAACAAAATAACGGTAAAGTATCGTCATCTCATTCCTCGCTTAAATGATATGTTAGATAAGCTAGATGGTGCTTGTGTATTCTTTAAAATTGATTAAAAAGTGGATACCATCAAATCAGAATGAAAGAAGGTGATGAACGGAAAACTGCCTTTAAAACAAAATATGGTTTATATGAGTGGTTAGTTATGCCATTTAGATTAACTAATGCCCCAAGTACTTTTATGCAATTAATTAACCATGTCTTGTGTGCTTTCATAAGTAAATTGGTGGTAGTTTGTTTTGATGATATTCTCATTTATAGCAAAAACATGGATGAACATCTTGCGCATTTAAATTCAGTTTTGGATGCACTTAGAAAAGAAAAGTTATATGCCAACTTGAAGAAGTGCACCTTTTGCACCGATAAGCTTGTGTTTCTTGGTTTGGTTATGAGTGCACAAGGAATACAGGTTGATGAAGAGAAGATCCGTACCATTCAAGAATGGCCAACTTCTACAAGTGTAAGTAATGTTTGAAGCTTTCATGGACTTGCTAGTTTTTATAAAAGATTCGTGAAAGACTTTACTAGCATTGCCGCACCACTTATCGAAGTCATCAAGAAGAATGTGGGATTCAAATGGGGTGAAGAGCAAGAACAAGCATTCCAATTAATAGAGGAAAAATTAACTCATGATCCTTTACTTACTTTACTTGATTTCACTAAATCTTTTGAAATCGAATAAGATGCTTCAGGAGTGAGTATAAGTGCCGTTCTTATGCAAGAAGGTAGACCAATTTTATATTTTAGCGAAAAGTTAAGTAGGGCAGCCTTAAACTATTCTACGTATGATAAAGAGTTGTATGCATTGGTTCAAATATTGGAAACATGGCAACACTGCCTTTGGCCTAAGGAATTCATGATTCACACCAATCATGAGTTGTTAAAGCTTTTGAGAGGCCAACATAAGTTGAATAAGAGACATGCATGATGAGCGGAATTCATTGAGACATTTTCATATGTCATTCGATACAAGAAAGGTAAGGAAAACATAATTGCCGATGCACTTTCTTGAAGGTATGCATTAATCTCTACCCTTGATGCAACATTACTTGGTTTTAAGCATATTAAAGAATTGTATCCTTTAGACCAATTTTTGTGAGGATTTTCAGTCTTGTGAACAAAATGCAGTGCATAAGTTCTTTAGGCATGAGGGTTTTCTATTTTGGCAAAATAAGTCGTGTGTGCCTAATTGCTCTTTGCAAGATTTGTTAGTAACGGAATCCTATCATGGAGGGTTACTGGAACATTTTAGAGTTATTAAAACTTTAGGCGTTTTACAAGAACACTTCTATTGGCCACACATGAAAAGAGATGTTGAGAGAATTTGTGGTAGATGTGTCATTTATAGCCAAGCAAAATCTCGAGTGCAGTCCCATGGTTTATACATACCATTACCTATTTCTAGTAAGCCTTGGATGGATATTTCAATGGACTTTGTGTTAGGTTTGCCTAGGTCAAAATGTGAGAGAGATTCAATCTTTGTGGTGGCAGATATATTTTCTAAGATGCCACATTTTATCCTATGTCACAAAACTGACGATGCTTCTCATGTTACTGACTTGTTCTTTAAAGAGATTGTAAGCTTACATGGTATGCCTAGAACAATTGTTTCAGATAGAGATGCTAAGTTTTTGAGTTACTTTTGGAGGACCTTGTGGTGTAAGTTAGGAATTAGGTTATTATTTTCTACTAATTGTCATTTGGAAACTGATTTTCAAACTGAAGTAGTAATTGGACTTTATGTATATTATTTAGGGCTATTATTAAAAAGACCATTAAAACTTAGGAAGAGTGTTTACTACACGTTGAGTTTGCATATAATTGTACTGTTCATTCCGCTACTAAGTTTTCACCATTTGAAATTGTTTATGGTTTTAATCCTTTAACTCCATTGGATTTATCACCATTATCTTTATCTAAACGTGCTAACTTAGAAGGAAAGAAAAAGGCTAAATTTGTTAAGCAGTTACATGAGAAAGCAAGACTCAATATTGATAGGAAAGTGGAGCAATATGCAAGAAAGGCAAACAAAGGGCACAAGCGACTAATCTTTGAACCTAGAGGTTGGGTTTGGTTACACATGAGAAAAGAGAGGCTTCCGGCAAAAAGGCATTCTAAGTTACTGTCAAGGTGAGGTGGACCTTTTCAAGTCTTGGAGCACATCAATGACAATGCATATAGATTGGATCTACTGGATGAGTATAATACTAGTGCTTTTAATGTTTTTGATTTTAATCCTTTTGATGTAGGTGATAATTTGAGGACAAATCCTTTTCAAGAGGATAGGAATGATGAGCACATGCCTACTACATGAAGTAAGGATCCAATTCAAGTTCTAATCAGGCCGGTTATAAGAGCTAGAGCTAAAAGATTTAAAGAAAATCTTAATGGGTTGATTCAACAAATTTGGACTGAGATGAATTCATGTGGGCCCAAAGAAGATGCAACATGCCATCCACAAGCTTAGATTACCAAGATTCAAGCATTGGAGTAATTTAGAAGTTTCCTATTCAAGATCACGCCTCATTATTCAAGCATGCCAATTCAGCCAATTAAAGAATAAAGAGGTTTCTCTTTTCAGCTAGTTTCCCTTTTTAAGTAGTTCTCTTATTCCAATTTGAGAAGTTTCCTTTTTCCCATTTGGTTAGTTTCCTATTTGGTTACTTTCCCATTTGAATAGTTTCCTATTTTGTTAGTTTTTTGTTTATGGAAAAGGCGCCAATTAGCTTCTCAATTTTAGAATAAGCATGAAGTAGGTTAGAAAATTAGATAGTTTCCTTTTTTTTTTTTAATTTTCAGATTTCTTGTTTCCTTTTTTTTTCATTTGGGGCTTTTTTTTAAGGAGGCTAATTACAACTTGCCAAATTTGTTGATTATTTTATATTATAAATAGCCATTTGGCTCAATGAAATAATACGCAATTTAGATTTTTTATTCAAACTTTGTGAGATCAAAATTCTCTTTGTTTTCTTTGAGAACTTTTCAAACTTATTGAAATTTCTATGACGTTCAACTTCGACTTATGAATCAAACGTTCATATTTGATTGTGATGTCTTCATTATACCAAGGTTCTTGCTTCACTATAAGCAACAGGTCATGGTTTCATACAAACTTGTTTCTAAACGATCTTGGAGACTTAGTTGATTCAAGGGTCTCGTCACCTTATTGGCGGGGTTTGCATCAAACTACATGTCTCGGGTCGGTGAAGTGGTATCCGACGTGTGGCGTCCGGCCCTGGCATACTCCCTCAAGTCTCCATAGGACTCACCTTGCGGGGCCTCCGGACTTATGGCTCTTATTGGTAGACCATCCCCATGCTGCCCACTCATCCGTATTGTCCCCTCTGGGGCCCTCTAGCCCCTCAGGGTTTTTCTTTCGCGTCCCTTGGGTTTGAACCTTAAACCTCCCTTAAGAGGTTCTCATTTCCTTCTCAAGTACCAAGTGAGCTATAAGGGAGGTTCTTATTTCCTTCTCGAGTACCAATTGAGCTAGTAGCTCAATTGGTACTCGAGAAGGAAATAAAAACCTCTTAAGGGAGGTTTAAGGTTCGAACCCGAGGAACGCGAAAGAAAAACCCTGAGGGGCTAGAGGGCCCCAGAGGGGACAATACGGATGAGTGGGCGGCACAGGGATGGTCTACCAATAAGACCCATAAGTCCAGGGGCCCCGCAAGATGGGTCTTATGGAGGCTTGAGGGAATACGCCTAGGCCAGACGCCACACGATGACCAACAAATCCTAGGGAGGTTTGAGCAGGGGCATATTTGGTCAAAGAAATCGTGTAGGCATCGAGTGAGGTCATTGTGGCAGTAGAAGAGCTATATTCGAAGCCTAAGTCAACTCGACAATAGTTTTTCCTACTTTGGAAGACCAACCTCACCCACTAGGGCTAGTTCAAGGGGTTAACAAACCCTCGTTGAAATCTCCCACCTACTTGGTCGACCGAGCAGGTGACAATTGCCAAGCCCAGTGCCTTGGACATCTCGGGGCCAAGCACCGGTTGATCTGGGTGGCCAATGGGGGAGCCATAATCGCCCAATTCTAAGGACTCTTTAGGTGGTTCCCTTGGCTTAAGGTGGCCCATCATCGATGAAGACCTCAAGAACATGATTAGGCTTCTTTACCCATCAGGGTAGCTCTGAATCGGGGATACGCCTCAAACTTTCTTCTTCCTTTTTTTTAGGCTTGCAGAGCTTATGTCTTGGTGCCTTTCTTTGCAAACATGTCTTCATGGTAGATGTTGAGGTAGGAAAGGCAGAGGATGATGGAGAACCTTTGTCGACCCAAAGGAAAGGAGGTCACTGGGTCGAAGAGAAAAAGGACTTAGGGGCTCGAGCACCTTCTTGCCACCAAGCAACCAACCGTCCCACCATCGTTGATGAGATTAGGAGGCTTGTCGTGCCAAGACCACCAGCCAACCGTCGTCGTCCCCGCACCACTACCAACCGAGCCCCCTAGGTGGTGCCATGCCATGCGACGCCTAATGGTCGAGACCATTGATGACGCTATCCTCGTGGAGGAGTTCTTTAGGGTAGCCTAAAGAAAATATTTTTGGATTGCTTTTACTCGGCCTTCTGACTCACTGTCAAGGTAAGCAAAGTCCACATCCCGAGCTTATTTTTACTTGGACATTTTTCTTGGCTCTAATCACTTCTTCTTGCGGGCCTGCATGTATATGAAGATGGCCGACTTCATAGCCAAGCGCACACTCCGCCTCGAGCAAAGGAAGGTCAAGAAGGTCGATAAAGAGAAAGACGAGGTGGAGAGGACATTGGAGGGGAAGGAAGCTGAGCTTTCTCAGACAAAGGCTGACACCAATTAGGTCAAGGACAAGGTAAGGAAAGCTCAGGAGGAGGAAAATAAGACATGGGCCAAAGCAAACCAGACACAGGCCACTATCCAAGTTGCTCAGGATGAGCACGAATGCTTCTTGAGGGAAGAGCTACCCGTTAGGTTGACCCAGGCAGTAGAAGACTTCAAGGCGTCCACAGAGTATGAGGACAACTTCTACCTCAGGATGAAAGACTTGTAGGACTATATTTTGGAGAAACATCCCAAGGTTGCTGCCTTGGATTGGTCCTTAATGATCTAGCCTAAGGTAGGCGAAAATGAGGAGTAAGTCGAGCAGGACGTCGTGGTGGACCTTGACGCCGAGAAGGGCGATGATGAAGACAACAATGCCAGAGATAGGGCCCAAGGCTGATTATTTTATACTCTTGCAATTGGATTTTCTCCTTTCTATCTAGGCTTAGGAGGTGCTGGGTTTCATGTACCTCTCGAAGACAATTAAAGTTTTATTTTTAATGAAATTTTCATTACATTTTCTCCAAGTTCAATACTTCTCAAATTTTAATTTTTATTTGGCCTAGTAGGGAAAGCCTACTTCTTGGCCCTCTTGGACATTGTTAGCCGACATGTCCAATCCAGGCTATCTACAACGGTATAGGTAGCCCCTAGACTTTTTTAAGTTCTTTGAACTTTTACAAGTCTAATCATTGTTGGGAGTTAAATGCCCCAAAGTCATCACTATGTCAGGGTAATTCTTAGACTAGTAGATTGGTGTTTCAAGTCCACTTTTGGTCGAAATCGTGCTGACTAGCCCTATAGTTTGAATATTAAGATGACCCTCCCTCTTTAGAAGCTATGGTCCGGCCCCTTGGACAGGAGTTAAGGCGTCCTTCCTTCTTTGGGAATTACGGCCTTTTTGGTGTGAATTGCTCGGAGAAAATTTTTAGAAGGGATATTTTCATTAACATTTTTTTGTACATCTCTGTTCTGCTTAATAGACCTTTTGGTTACAAAAGAATGAAGCTAGAGGTCAAAAAAGGAGTTCTAACTCTTCATTAACAATAGAATTTCTTATGGTGTTTGGCATTCCAAGGGTGGCTAAGCACATTTTCTTCCATGTTGGTGATTTTATACATGCATGGTGAAACAATGCTGACCACTTTAAATAGGCTGCCCCATTTTGGACCGAAGGACCCAAGTCTAGGCTGTTGAACGATGACCTTCATGAGTACTAGATCACCAACTTTGAAACTTCTTAGATGAACCTGCTTATTATAGTATCGACCAATGGTTTGATTCCGAGTCGCAGTGCGAATGAGTGCTTTGTCTCTCGTTCCTCCAATAGGTCAAGCTCAGACATCATGAGCTTGGAGTTTTACAACTTGTTGTAATGTTCAACCCTGAAGCTTAGTAGGCCAACCTCAGCCGGGATAATACCTTTAGCCCCAAAGATGAGGGAGACTAGAGTTTCTCCCATGGTGGTCTGGACCGTTGTGCGATAAGTCTAGAATACCTTTAGGCGCTCATCGGTCCATGCATCCTTGAGCCCTTCTAGCTTCTACTTCAAGTTATCTTTGATCGTCTTGTTGATTGCTTTCACCTGCCCATTGCTTTAAGGATAACAGGGCAAGAAGAAGACCTTATTGATGTCAAGTTATTTACATAGGTGGAGAAGACTTGTTGACTAGAACTGTTTTACATTGTCAGTAACTATAGTATGCGGGATTTCGAACCGGCAGACGATGTTCTTCCATATGAAATTGATGCACTTGGCTTCGATTATATAGGTGCAAGGATCGACCTCTACCCACTTGGTGAGATAGTTGATGGCCATTATGCAATACTTGAACTACGACTGGGCTTAGGGAAAAGGCTCGAACAAGTCAATTGCCCATTTAGCGAACGGCCAGATGGACGTGATGGAGTTGAAAGGCTCGGCATGGTGTCCAATTGCTCAGGTAAACTATTAGCATTTGAGACATTTGCGTGCACATTCCTAGTAGTTTTGCTCCTTGGTCAGCTAATAGTATCCTTGGCGGAGGCATTTCTAAGCCAAAGAATGCCCCCCTGTAGTTGAAAGGCTCAGCATGGTGTCCAATTATTTGGGTAAATTGCTGGCATTTGAGACATTTGCATGCACATTCCCTGTAGTTTTGCTCCATGGTCAGCATGTAGTATCCTTAGCGGAGGCATTTCTAAGCCAGAGAATGCCCCTTGTATGATTACCACACAACCTACAATGAACTTCTTGCATAAGGTATTGAGCTTCCTCGAGCCCAAAACACCTTAGGCACAGGGTAGTGTAGCCACGTTTGTAAAGTCTTCCCCGGATCATCGAATACCAAGCCGAGCTATTGTGGATAAGCCAGGCTTGCTTTCAATCATCGGGCAACATAGCTATGGTCTGGTATCAGATGATCGGGCTCATCCAGCGACAAGCTTGTTCTTTAGTTACACTAGCCACTTCTTTGGCGATGCTCAGCTCAACAAGCCTTTTAATTAGGATAGATGTTAGTTTGCTATTGCCTAGCCTTGAAGCTAGCTAAGCAAGTGTGTTAGCCTTTGAATTCTCGGACCTTGGGATCTGGACAAAAGAGTAAGTCTTGAACTACCTTAACAACACCTTGACCTTTCTTAAGTAAGCGGTCACGAACTCTGTTTGACCTTGAAATCCACCGACGACCTGGTAGACGATGAGCATTGAGTCACTGTAGGCGTGGATGCAGTTGACTCTGAGGTCCCACATGATTCTGAGCTCGGCCAACAGTGCTTCATACTCCACTTTGTTGTTGGAAGCTTTGAAGTCGAAGCAAAGCACATAAATGGCCTTATACCCATCAGGATTAGTGAGCACTAGACCGACACCCGAGCTATCGGCACATGACTACTTGTCCACAAAGAGCTTCCATTCAAGCTTGGTCTTGGTGGTATTGCTACTGCTACTGCTTATGGGGACATCTTGGACTTTGACAGGAGCTTTCTTGATAGATGGGGTATTCTATCCAGCATCCGTGAAGTCCATAATGAAATCAGCCAATGCTTGTGCCTTAATGCTCTCTTGGGCATAAAATTTATGTCGTATTGCCCAAGCTCTATAGACCACTTGGCCATCCGTCCATAGATCTCCAAACTTTGAAGGACTTGGCGCAAGGTGTACTTGGTTAGGACCCAAATAGTGTGACTTTGAAAGTATGGTCAGAACTTTTGAGCAAAAGTGATGAGAGCGAATGCAAGCTTTTCCAATGGAGGGTACGACACCTCTTCACTTTGGAATGCATGGCTTATGTAGTCAGCCAGTTATTGGACGTTGTCTTCTTCTTGGATAAGGATCGAGCTTATGGCCTTCTTGGATACAACCAGGTAGGTGTATAGAGATTCTCTCAATAAAGGTTTAGATAGGAACGGGGGTATGGCTAGGTATCTTTTGAGGCTTTGAAATGTTTCTTCAGACTCTCTGCTCTATTCAAACCTCCCATTAAGTGCTTGAAAAAAAGGATGACACTTGTCGGTAGACTAGGAGATGAACCTAGACAAAACTACAATCATGCCGGTCAGCTTTTGTACTTCCTTGACTATGTGGGGTGAGTGCATGTCAATCACTACTTAGGCCTTGGCTAGGTTGACTTCGACTCCCCTCTGGTTAACCATGAACCCAAGGAAGTTGCTAGATTTAACTCCGAATGCCTACTTGGCCAAGTTGAGTTTCATCTTGTATTCTTAGAGAATGTCAAAACTTGCTCAGAGATCGGCAATATGATCCACTACTTAGATAGATTTGATGAGTACGTCATGGACGTTAACTTTTATGGTTTTGCCAATCAGTAAAGCAAACATTTTTTACCAAGCATTGATAGGTAGCTTTGGCATTCTTTAGTCCAAAAGGCATAACCACGTAGCAGAAAAGTCCTTGATCTCTAGTGAAGGTAGTTTTGATCTAGTCCTTTCGGCCATCCTTATCTAATTATATCTGGAGTAAGCATCCATGAAACTCAAAAGCTCATGTCTGGCTGTTGCATCCACGAGTTGGTCTATTCGGGGTAGTGAGAAGCAGTACTTTGGGTAGGTTTTGTTGAGGTCGGTGTAGTCCATATAGACTCGCCACTTCTCATTGGCTTTTTTAACCAGGACCACGTTTGTCAGCCACTCTGGGCAGTTGACTTCTCAGATGAATCCGGCCTTCAAGAGCTTCTAGACCTCTTCGTTGATGGCCATGTACCTCTCTAGATTGAACACTTTTCATTTTCTAGATGACTGGTTTGTGCTCGGGATGGACATTAAGATGATGGTAGATGATACTAGGGTCGATACAAGGCAAATATTCATGGGACCATGCGAATACATCCTGATACTTTGTGAGGATTCTCTCCAAGTCAGCCTAGATCTCAGGTTTTAGTTAGGACTCGAGTTGGACCATTT
Source organism: Artocarpus hirsutus (assembly GCA_946598075.1). NCBI lineage: Eukaryota > Viridiplantae > Streptophyta > Magnoliopsida > Rosales > Moraceae > Artocarpus > Artocarpus hirsutus. The sequence goes on along the minus strand of CAMOHE010054259.1, from coordinate 15,120 downwards.
GGTTAGGATGTTTAAGATCTAAGTTATAGGGCACTAGTTCCTCTATTGGGGTAGCTTGCACCTCTTCTTCTGAGAGTCGAGGGTCTAAGTCGAACAGCATCTTGGGCTTCTACTCAGTAGGAAAAGGCATCTCGTCCACTTTATATATGGCTGAGATACTCAATTGTCAAACCAAAGCCTCCCTTATAGCGTTGGCATAATAGTCGCAGGAATCTTTTTGCAGCGATCTGATAACCCCGACCTTGCTCTCAATTGGGAACTTCATCATGAGGTGATAAGTGGAGATCATAGCCTTCAAGGCGTTTAAGGTCGGTCGCCCAATAATAATATTGTATTAAGAGGGTTTGTCAACAATAAGAAAGTCGATAATACGTGTCATCCAAGCAACACCCTCTCCGAAAGTGACCAGCAAGCAGATCTTTCCAACTACTCAGACATATTCTTAGGTGCAGCCATACAAAGGTGTCTGGACTTGGATGAGCTCAACATTACTGATCTTCAACTCATCATAGGCTTGCTTGAATAAATGTTACCTGAACTGCCGTTGTTAATCAGTACACGTCAAACAATGTTGTTGGCGATCTGAAGCTCACACGTGAGAGCATCATTATTTGGATGAATGAGCTTATCTGCCTCTTCTTAGGTGAAAGTGATGGAGACGTCCTCTTGTCTACAAACCTTATTAATGTGTTCGGACAAATTCATGAGGTCGCACCTTTCAACCAGCTGAGCGTCTGAGCATAAGCCCGTCTACTACTTGTGGTGTCCCTAGTAACAAGCCCATCAAATCATGTGAACAATATTTGGAGGTTTCAAGGCGTTCCTACCTTCATTATGTGGCCAAACCTGTGCATCTTAGGTTGGTGGGTTGTTCCTCCTAGCCTTAGGGCCAAGAGTTAGGACTCGCTCCATAAATTCCTACAGGTGCCTATCTGAGACTAGTCTTTCGATCTGGTCTTTGTGTTAGATGCAGTCTTAAGTTTTGTGTCCCAAATCTTTGTGAAAGCTACAATATTTGTTCTGATCTCTCTTCGTTTTGCTTCCCTTTAATTTAGGCTAGTCTACCAACACATTTTTACCAGTTATCTGGTTCAACACCTTGTGAAAGCTGCAATATTTATTCTGCTCAGGTTGTTTGGGAAGAGTCTTCTACTTCTTCCCCTTCTTGCCACCGCCACTAGTGCCTTCCCTTTCCCGACGACTTTTCATGTACTTAGCTGCATCTGTATATTTTTGTGCTTCCCCAAGCATCTAGAAAAAAATGTTTGGCTACTAGAAGGAAAGCGACGGGTCAAGTCCTTGTCTTTTACGCCCTTTATGAATGCATGCTTTAAGGTCTCATTTTTTATGTGTCTTACCTCCAATATCGTTCAGGTGAAACGGTTACTGTTATCTTTGACACTCCTTTCTCCCTGCTTAACAACATAGAGGTGAGTGACTTCTTTTCTCCTCATTTTGGTTGTTGAAAATGTTGCCGAGAAGGAGTCAGACACTTGGTGGAAAGAAGTGATAGTGCCTGGCTCAATGAGCTAGAACCACTGCCAAGCAAGGCTGTTTAGTTGAGTGAGAATGCCTTGCACATGGCAGCATCATTGGCATCTGAAGCATCATATGCCCCAATACAACTCCACGTGTTCGTCGACATTGGTTGTCTAGTCATAGGCCTTGATCTGTAGGACCTTGAATTTTGGAGGCATGGGAGCCCATATGATTGGATTGGTGAACGGTGGGTCTGGCATACCGCCCTCGTTAAGTCCGAAGCAGTTGTTACGAATATGATCAATCTGTCATTGTAGTTCCTGGAATTGGTGGTTGTTGGTATCTTCGGGCAATTCCGCCCTCAACCCTATTGCGTCCTTTGAGTTACCTATCTTATTGAACCTCTTCTGGATGCCTAAGCCTATCAAATATGGATGCTCGAGACCCTTGTGGAGGCCAGTCTTGGCCCCTTTGTAGGCCAATTTGACCTTCTTGGATAAGCCTATTGTTGGTTGAGACCCTTTGAGTGGTCTACCTTGAATGTTTAAAGTCGGCATCGTCTCGGACATCAGCACCCTATCCTACTCGACCCCCAACCTGGTCCTCTGGGCCGGAGGGAAGAAGGACAAGAGTCGATTGTCATTGAGCTTGTTGTCGGGCCATCTATTGCATGAGTAGCCTAATAGCAGTCATAAGTTCTCGGATCGGATCCTTGGCGATTGGGTCCTCTTCATCTTGTTCAACTCTGGCTACGTTGCCCTGGCCACCAGATTGAGACCTCACTACCTGTGGTCAAACTCAGGGTCTGTTCAAGTTTTGGGCTTCACCCAACCCATCCTATCGGGCACCTTTATCTTGAGTATTCCCTCTTGTCACCATGTGTGGCTGGCAGTTTCAGATGTAATCAAGGCGCAGGCCCCCTCCTTCTAGCAACAAAATGTTGATGCTTACTAATGAATGGTGGTGGATTAACACTACGTGTAGCTACACACGGTGCTTGGACGGCACTTCCTTGCTCTCCTTGGCCTGCTTGGGTGTACCTGTAACAAGAGGAGGGACATTTTAGAGGTAAAATGGGTAGGACACCGATTGCCGTACAAGGGCTCTCTAATGCTCAAGGCAGATACTGCCAAAGTACGAGAGCTTGCTAGTTGGGAAGGAGCACGTTGGCCTTGAGCTATAGTAAATGCACTCTATTTAGAGGCTACTACTTGAATCGGTTGTTATGTGCACCAATGACCTGTGTGTCACATCAAGGCCTATTAGAGGGCAGGCAAAATATGTCATGGCCTTCGCCTATGGATCGGCCTCCATCTGATGGCAAGAGTATCGCCATGTGTTGAGCTTCTGTATTAAGTGGTTGCCTACTTGCAGACTCTAATAATCTGACCTAAGCACGTGTCTTTCTCGAGGAGGCAAAGGCTTGTGTCATAGCCAACATAGGCCTTATAGAGTACCTCGGGAGAAAGAGTAGAGGAACAGAGGTCAAAGATTATCTTCGCGGTAACATCTACTGAGTACAGTCGCCCAGCCGCCAAGGAGGTGTTCCTTAGAGATGATGTTGAGCACACCTCAACATAGTTGATACCTAAACATTCTAGTTTCTTTGAGAAGATCCAATACATATTTGTGTTAAGAGATAGAAATACCTTTCTTCGATCTCGCTACTTCTATTCCTCAAAAATATTTGAGATTTCCTACGTCTTTGGTCTTGAATTCCTTAGTTAGGAGTTCTTTGAGTTTGACCATTTCTTCAAAAAAATTTATAGTTGAAACAATGTCATCTACATACATAATTAAAATAGCTATCTTGCCTGTAGAAGAATTCTTGACAAAGAGTGTATGAACTGATTGACATTGAGTATACCTATACCTTTTCAATACTTCAGAAAATCTATCGAACCAAGCATTTGGTGACTGTTTCAAACCATACAAAGATTTCATAAGTTTGCAGACTTGATTAGTTGTAGCAGGGGACTCGAACCCAAGAAGGACATGTATGTACACTTCGTCCTCAGGATCGCCATTAAGGAACATCTAATTGTTAAAGAGGCCAATCTAAATTAGATGCAGGAGATAGAAGGACATGTACAATGTTGAGTTTTGCAATAGGGGCATAAGTTTTCTGATAGTCAGTCTTGTATGCTTGTGTGAACCCTTTTGCCACAAGTCAAGCTTTAAATCTTTCAACACTTCATACTATTTTATGCTTGATAGTAAAGATCCATTTGCAAACTATAGTTTTTTTTTGTCATAGTTTTGTGAGTTCCTAGATCTTATTTTTTCTCTAAGACATAGATCTCCCCTAGTATTATTGCCTTCCATTCAGGTACTTGAACGACTTCATGAATGGAGTTGGGAATCTGTATTTAATGGAGATTGCTAATAAAGGCCCTGTATCTTGGGTATAGGCTTTTATAAGAGACAAAGTTATAGATAGGGTGATTTGTATATACCCTTCCTCAACTTTGAATCATTATTAGACTTCTCACTAATTATAGGTTTCAGAAGAGATGTTACCTTGGGAATTGTCAGAAAAGCTTGAACTCAGATTAGACTCCTGGACTTGCTCAAGATGTGCTCGATTCTTTGTTCCTTTTGAGTTTTTCTAATACACACAAATTTCACTATTTATGACAAGAAGGATGTAAGGAATTTTTGACAAGGGAGTTGGAAATTCAATGGAATTATCTAGGTTACTATTTGGATTAATTTGTGTCTTGGTTTGGGGTAGTGGACTGTCATCTATGGTCAAAGATTAGAGTAATTTGTGGGAAATGTCTAGGATTGAATTTGTGGGAATTGTTGAGACTTCGGATGATAGAGGTACCTTTGTAAAAATGTCATCCCAAAGTTGGTATCCTTTAGCTCAATTCTCCCCCTAAATAGCAGGTTTGGAATAGTATGGATGTTGTTTGAAGAAGATAACATCTATTGAATTATAAAAATGTCTGGTGATGGAAGAATAACATTTATAGCCTTTTAGGTTGGAAGAATACCCTAAGAATATGCATTTGATGGATCTAGGACCAAGTTTACCTTATTTTGTGGATACACATAGACATAGGCTGAACACCCAAATATCTTTAAAGGAATGGTTAAGATCATTCTGGTGTTTGGATAGAATTCAAAAAGAACACTAACTGGTGTTTTGAAATTTAGTACTTGGGATGGCATCTTATTTATAAGATAAGTGGCACCAAGGACTGCTTCCACCCAAATTTGTTTAGGAACATGAGATGCGAACGTGAAAGAGTTAGCTACCTCAAGAAGATGAGCATTATTCCTTTCAACCACCCCATTTTGTCACAAGGTTTCAACACAAGAACTTAGGTGCACAATCCCATGCTTAGCAGATAATAACCGAGAATCGAAGTACAGTATTCCCTCGCATTATTAGTCTTGCATACTTGGATTTTTGTGTTGAATTAAGTTTGGATCATGGTATCGAAGTTTTTGAATTTCTGAACTGCCTTTGATTTTTCTTTCATGAGGAATATCCATGTGATTTGAGTATGGTCATCAACAAATGAAATAAACCAACAAGTTCTAGTTATGTTTTTAATTCAAGAAGGTCCCCAAATATTAGAGTGAATCATTAAGAAAGGATGTGATTTTTTATATGGAAGATAATGATATGAATTTTTAACATGCTTTGAGAATTGACAAATTTCACACTAAAAACTCTTTGGACTTTTATTTTTGAATAATGAATGGAAGAGTTTTTTTAAGTACAAGAAATTTAGATGATCTAATCGATAGTGAATCAACATGATCTCACCATCAGTATTGGAACTAAGACTTGAGAAAGCTTTATTTTGACACTGACTTATTAACTTAACTTGGAGGGCTTGTCTATTTAGAGAATTTTCAACCTTGAGGAGATAAAGTCCTAAACATTCTTCAGCAATGCTCATTGTCTTCTCCAAGCCCAATTCCTAATATTCACAAAGGTTATGAACAAATTTAGCCATGCATTTTCTATTACAAGTGAGTTTGTAGATTGACAAAAGATTACAATCAAGGTTTGGAACAAGTAAAACTAAATTTAGAGTAAGTGGATCTAAAATTATGATTGAACCGGTTCTAGTTATTTTGGATACAAAACCATTAGCAACCCTGGTAGTAAGTTTATCGTGGCATAGCCTAAAATTTGTAAGAAGAAAAGCATCACTTGTCATGTGACCGAGGCACCAGAATCAACAATTCATGGCCTTTGTTTTGCTTGTTTTACACCAAGGTCATTAAGGGTATTACCTAATTGTGTGAATGTTCCTGTTCCAATTATAGATGATGTACAGGCTGGTAAAGATTGTCCAAAAATCTTCTGAAGAAGCTCAATTTGTTCTTTGCTAAATAGATTTGACTTGGAGGGAGTAAGACTATCAATGATAGAAGCCACGTGTCTGTGACTTTCTTTGTTATTAGAGTGTCGTAAGGAGGATGGCTTGAAATCACGGGTTTACCATGGATCTTCAAGTAGGTGTCTCTAGTATGACTAGATTTTTGGTAATAATCACACCAAGGTCTTCCTTTTCTAGACCTATAATCATCATTCTGAGGTTGTTGAGATTTTCAGTAATTTTACTCGCTCTTTATATATTAGCTACAAAAAAATATTTTTGAAAGCATTTTTTTAAATTTTTAGATTTAGAATTTAAAATTAATTTTTTATTTTTAGTTTACATGTGTCATAAACGTGCGGGTTTGTATCATGTCATGCCCACACGTTTAATTAAACGTCTTAAAGCGTGTTACACATGCTGGCACGAATCTAGCACATTTTATTTTTGTGTTTTTCATACCAACCCATTTACAACCAATTAATAAACATGCAGTCCAAACCTATTTATCTCATGTTGTTTTCGTATTGTGTGATTGTGCCGTGTCTGCAATTGCTAGCTCTAATTAGTAGCACAAAAAATAATATCATCAACATAAATTTGAATAAAAATTAAATCATCACCCTTCATTTTTGTAAAAAGAGTTATATCCTCTTTTCTCATTAAAAATCTATTTTCAATCAAAAATTTACTAAATCTATCTACCAAACTCTAAGAGCTTGTTTTAGACTATATAACGCCTTTTTTTCAATTTGAAAACATGATCTAAATACTTATGATCTTAAAAACTAGGGGGTTGTTAAACATAAACTTCTTCTAAAATGTATCCATTTAAGAATGTACTTTTAACATTCATTTGATAAATGGTGCACCCTTTGTAGCAAGAAAAAGCAAGTAACATTCTAATAGATTCTAGACGAGCAACCAATGTAAAGGTTTCTTCATAATCGATACATTCTTCTTGATTGAAATCTTGAACCAAAATCTAGCCTTGTTTCACATAATTATACCTTGCTTATCCTTTTCATTTTTAGACACATATTTAGTACAAATTATAGTTTGAGAACTAGGCCTAGGAACAAGTTCCCATGCATTATTTCTTTCAAATTGATTTAACTCTTCTTGCATTGTTAAAATTCAAAATTCATTATTTTTGGCATCTTTAAAACATTTTGGTTCAATTTGAGAAAGAAAAGCAAAATTGTTGCAAATATTTTTAAATAATGATCTAGTTCTTACCCTATGAATTGGACTATCATTAATGATCATTTCAGTCTTAGGGTGATAAGGATGTTACCTCCAATCTTTTGGCAAAGTTTGTGAAGTGGACATCTTTTGAATGCTCTATTGGATGTTGACCTTGTTGTGATGGTTGAGTTGGTTGGGAGATGATCCTTTGAGAAGAATTTGAGCCTTTTGAACCTCTTTTCTTTTGTCTTTGATTTCAAGGGTTTTCATTTAATGTTCCAAACCTAGATCATCATCATCTTCCACTTTCTCAACGAAAATGTTAGTTTCATCACATACAACATGTATAGATTCTTCCACAACTAGAACTCTTTTATTAAATACTCAATAAGCCTTGCTAGTAGTAGAATAACCAAGAAAAAGACCAACATCGAATTTTGCATCAAATTTTCTTACGTTGTCTTTGGTGTTTAAAATAAAGCATTTACATCCAAAAAAAATAGTTGATATTGGGTTTTCTATCCTTCCAAAGCTCATAAAGAGTTTTATTCAATTTCGGTCTAATAAGAACACTATTAGCAACGTAGCATGCAATATTAACGGTTTTGGACTAAAAATATTTTAGTAAACCATCTTCATTAAGCATAGTGCTAAGTATTTTTTGTAAAACTCTATATTTCCGTTCAACCACACCATTTTGTTATGGGGTTTTTGACGCCAAAAAATTATGTTCATAATCTTCTTCATTGCAAAACAATTCAAAGGCATCATTGTCAAACTCATCACCATGATCACTTCTAATGAAGTAATCATGTAGCCTTGTTTATTTTGTACTTTTTTTCAAAAATATGAAAATGTTTTCATAGCATCATCTTTATTTGCCAAAAATATAACCCAAGCAAACCTTGAAAAATCATCAAAAATGATAAAGGCATAGTGTTTACCACCTAGACTTGTAGTCCAAGACAGACCAAATAAATCCATGTATATAAGTTGCAAAGGTCAAGTGGTAGGAATTTTGGAAATCAATTCAAAAAAAGTTTTGACTTGTTTTCCAAATTGACATGCTTCACATATTTTGTCTTTTTCAAATTTGAGTTTTGGCAAACCCTAAACAAGTTCTTTTCTAGAAATTTTTGAAAGTAAATACATGGTAGCATGTCCAAGTCTTTGCCAAAGTCATGTTTCATCATTTAAAACAAAAAGGCATTGGTTTTTGTTTGAACATTTTTCAACATCAATTGTATAAACATTTTCATTTTGGACACCAATTGACACAACCTCACCATTATAAACATTTTCAATCAAACATTTAGAAGATTCAAAAGTAACCTTATATCCTTTTTCACACAATTGACTAATACTGAGTAAATTATGCTTTAAGTTATCAACAAGAAAAACATTTTCAATAAAAGGAGAAAAACCGATACCAATACCACCTATGCCGAGAATCTTGCCTTTTGCATTGTTGCCAAACATCACATGTCCTCCATTCTTCTTTATGAAGTTAGTGAATAGGGAGGGGTCCTCTGTCATGTGTTTTATATATCCACTATCTAGGAACCATACCTACAAAAGCAGTTTTAATTCTTGACTTTCAGTGCCCAAATAACTTTGGGTTTGTTGATGTTAGTTTTTGTGGTTTTGGGAATCCATATGTGTTTAGATCCAAAATATGCACTTTTCTTGATATAGCAATAAGAGGCGGTGTGTCCATCTTGCTTGCAATAAATACATATGTATTTTGTGTTTTGAGAAATAGTTAATGCTTTGAAAAATAATTTTTGAAATACATTTGATCAATATGTGTTTTATATCTTAAACCACCCTTGTTAAAAACATATCTTTGTTTACCAAGCATTATTTCAAAATTTTTCTTTCCATTGGTGAATTTTAAAACTATTTTAGTTAAGTCACCAATTTTCTCCTTCAAAGATACATTCTCACTAGCTGAAGCCTCACTTTTAGATTTTTCAATTTTTGAAACATCGAAATCTTCTAAGAGAGTTGTGACTTTCTTCTTAACCATAGATTTTTTGAGAGCTAGTTTTTCATAATCATCATGTAATTCATTAAAAGCTCTAGATAATTCTACAACATTAATATTGTCACATGTATCATCAAAAGAGTTTGAAGTACTTACCTCATCATCATCAATAGCCATGAAGCACATGTTGGCTACTTCTCGCGGCTCGTCATCATCGAAGTCTTTGGATTTAAGCTCATCTCAAATGGCTTGAAAAGCTTCCTTGAATTCCTCTTTCTTCATATTTTTCTTGTTTGCTTCCTTTTTAATAGGGCAATTAGATCTTATATGTGTTGGTTTCTTACAGATATAGCATATTACCTTTTTTTTCTTTGATTTTTCTCCTTCTAGATCCTCTATTTTAGTTGAATTTCTAGTAGAACTTTTGGTCTTTCTTTGTAAGCATTGCCATTTCTTTGAAGTCCTTTGGATTTAGGCTATCATCTTGGTCATCAAGTATGAAAACATTCAAGACTATTCCTTTCTCCTTTTTATCCTTTTCTTCTACTTGATTTTGCCTTCTAGTTATAGCATATTAGTCATAAGAGAACCGACCAACTCATCCAATGGCAAGGTTAATAGATCTTTAGCTTCTTCTAGAATGGTTCTCTTGACATGCTATAAGCTTGATAAGTATCTTACTAATATTCTCACTAATTCACTTTATGTAAAGGTTCTACCAAGAGAGTTCAAACCATTAACTATGTCTGTAGATCTAGTGTACATTTCATCAATAGTTTCATGGTCTTTTATCTTAAACATTTCATAGTCATGCAAGAGATAATTAATTTTAGTCTCCTTAACTTAAATGGTGCCTTCGTGTATAGTTTGAAAAGTTCCCATATTTCTTGTGCCGATAAGCAAGAAGTGATTCTATTAAATTCATTCCAATCTAAAGCACAATACAAAATGTTTATTGCTTTATCGTTCAATAACAATTTCTTTTATCCTCATCACTATATTCTTTAGGCTCTTTTGGAACTAAAATCTTTTCAACTTCTTTCATAGGTTTGAAAGGTCCATTTTCAACAATGTCCCAAGGATCGTAATCAATATATTGTAAGTAAATTGTCATCCTAGTTTTCCAATAATGATAATAAGTTCCATTGAAGAAAGGAGGTCTGTTTGTGGAGTGACCTTTTGAGTTTTGAAACATTGAGTAGCTATGCTCAAGATTGTGAAATCTTTTTCTAAAATAAATTCAAACTTCCCACTCTGATACCAATTGTTAGCTTAATAATTGCTACCCAACAGGGGATGAATTAGGTCTTTAAAACTTTTTACAATTATTGAAATTTCTAGATTGATTGTTCAAACAATAAATGCATAAATAATAATTCAAACAACTATAAATGCATAAAATTAAAGAGATAAGGAAAAAAAAAAGATACAAACATAATTTATAGTGGTTTGGTAAAATGCTTACGTCCACTGTTGCCGAGCAAGACCTTGGCTTGACCTTTTCCACTATTTCAACCGTCTTTTTGGCACGATCACCCTAAGTATAATCTAGTGACTTCTGCCAATTTTACAGTATATGGCTAACCAAAACAACCTCAAAAATCACTAATACTTCCAAAATCTAATTCACTCGGTTACAAAATTTGGAAATTTTAAGCTCAACACTCACAGCTTCTAGAGAAGCTTAAAATAAATTATGAAGTATACTAGAAGATGATTAAGCACACAAAGAGAATTTTTAACAAGTTTGGCTCAAGAATGATCAAAAGGCTTATTGAACGTTTAGAGATTAATACAAGAATGATTCTAGGTATTCATGGATATCAACAAACTCAGAAATGAGGCTATTTATAGGCTAGAACCCGAAGGTAGCGGTTTATAGTTATTTGAGGTGTAGCAGCCGTTAACCTACGCAGTCAATCACCATCTGCTACTAGAACCAGCCCGTTCTGGCTGGTGCAGTTGACCCATTATGCTAGGTGAGATTAACTACGCCTCTGCAAAAGCCTGGGTGCCAATATTTGTTTTAAAATTTTTGAAAACTATTTATAAACTAATTTATTTTAAAATGGATTTGAAAATGATTTTAACACTAATTCTTAGTCTTGAAAAACTTGTAATAAGTAAAAACAAATTAGAACAATTTTTACAAGACCTAAAAATTATTTTTCATAATTTAAGAATGATAAAAATGCTTGAAATCAATTTAAGTTCTAAAATCAATTTTTGAAAAATTAATTCTTTGAGCCATTGAACTTGATAAAAAAATTTCATACATGCTATAACATCATACAAGCTTAGAAATAAAAACATAAACCTATTCTTCATGCTTATTGATGCCATTTCTTCAATTTTCAAGCTCTAGGTAATTTGTTTAGTCTTCAGATTCTTTTCTTCCGACACTCGATGAATTTTTTCTAAATATCTTAAGATGCTAAAATAATATTTCTAAATAGTACTGCATACTTAAGATAAATTATTAGCAATTAAGCAATTAATTGTTTATTGTCATCAAAACAAAAATAAATATTGCATTTGAAACCTTAGGGCCAACAATTGATTCCATCATGCAGAATCATGTTTGGGAGTTAATGGATCTTTTTTTGGGAAATAAACCACTAGGTTCTAAGTGGTTTTTCAAGCAAAAATGAAGGCAGATGGAACGATAGATAAGTATAAGGCTAGGCTTGAATTAAAAGGTTACAAACAATGAGATGGCCTTGATTACTTTGGCACCTATTCTCGCATGATGATAACAACCTCAAAAGGATGATACTAGTAATTGCTGCATTGTAAAATCTTGAAATTCATTAAATGGATGCAAAGACAGCCTTTCTTAAGAGAGATCTTGAAGAAGAAATCTACATAGAACAACCTAAGGTTGTGTAGCTTTAGGACATAAAAAGAAAGCTTGTAAATTGGTGAAGTCCTTATACGGACTTAAACAAGCACCAAAACAATGCCACAAGAAATTTTACAGTGTCACATTGACGAACGTGCTTAAAATCAATGAGTGTGACAAATGTGTTATAGAAATGTTATTCTTTGTCTTTATGTAGATTATATACTAATTGTGGGTAGCAATGACCGATGATCAAATCTACCAAAGACATGTTGGATTCAAGATTTGACATGAAAGACATGGGATCGATTGATGTAATTTTAGGGCTCAAGATCACAAGGTCACCTGATGGTCTCATATTGAGTCAGTCACACCATATGGACAACATACTTGACAAATTTAGCAAAAATGATTTAGGTGGTGTCAGAACTTTGATCGATTTAGGTCAATATCTGTCCAAGAATAAGGGATAAAGTGTATCTCAAGTCATACAAGAGTGATAGGCAGTCTAATGTACTTGACAAGCTATACAAGGCTAGACCTGCACTGTAAGTAGTTTGAGCAAATTCATAACTAATCTAGGAGCTAACCATTGGAAAATGATTGTTAGAGTACTTAGGTACTTACGATATACTCGTGACTATAGACTACACTATACTAAAGATCTTGCTGTTTTAGAAGGATACTCTTATGCAAGTTGGACAGGTGATATACAAGATTCTAAAGCCACTAGCGCATATGTATTTACTTTAGGAGGTGTAGTTACGTCATAAAAACCCTCTAAGCAGACACTAATAACCAGATCCACAATGGAATCTGAATTTGCAGTCTTGCATAACTGTGATGAAGAAGTTGAATGGTTGTGATATTTCTTGGAGGATATTCTCAAATGGCTAAAACCTGTGCTTGTAATATACATACACTATAATAGCCAATCTGCTACTGGTAAAGCATAGAATACCATGTATAATGGTAAGTCAAGACACATGTCATCGACATAATGTTGTTAGCCAACTAATCTCAGCTGGTGTTATGACAATTGGCTATGTAACATCAAAAGAGAATATTACAGATTCGTTGATTATAAGGTTAGAATAAAAATTAAGTTAAGAAATCATTTAGGGGAATAAGTCTTAAGCCCAAACCTAACCTAGTTGACGAGAGACCTCAAGATCTAGATTCAAAGGGACAACTAAACTGTATAGATCAAGTAGGATCACTATGGGGGATACCTTTTAGCCTATTCCTATGCTAAAAATAGTGATGCCCCTATGAGTAAGGTTAAGCGATTGCTTTTAATGATTCTTATGCATCGGACGCGTTGGGAATCCGAGTAGAGTAATGCAGGTTACTCTTAATTAAGAACTCACTTATGTGAGAGAAAAGTTGGGCTATGTCAAAGGAGAATTTTTAGGGCTCAATTCTTTATAAACTTTAATAGAACTAGTCAAATGTTCATGGCCAAAATGAACATAACCGTGAGAACTGAAACTGTATTTGGAAGATATCTGTGTGAAGTATATCATTGTTTACATAAAAGTAGAATAATTCAAGGACATCACATCTACTTGTCAACCAATAAAGTAAATGTACTGTTACAAAGGAAGTTTCAAGGGTTAACGCCTACCTATCTTATCCAAATATTAACCATAGAACTTTATCACCGTATCGAGTCTCTGTTTTCCCTAGTCATCGTTCAATTTCCATTCATGTGGGGATTGTTAGAAAAATGGTTCCATTGTCAAGAACTATTTTGAGGCCCAAATTAAAGTGAGAACACTTAGTAAATGTGATAGGTCTTGGTGGACTCACGTTCTCCAACGAGGAGATCAAAATCATATACTTACACACTCAAAATTATCTTCTCGCGTTCTCCATCATGAGGAGATCAAAATTATATAATTACACACTTAAAATGGTTATCAAGTGAATGAGAAATTGGAAGTCCTACATTGCTTAGACATATTGCCTTAGTGGAGTTTAAATAAGTTTGCACTTTTAGTCTTGGATAAGAACTTGTACCCAAGAGGTTCTCTAAAGCGCAAGAGAGTGCAAATCATCGGCTTGTTAAGTTAGGGGCCCAATGTGTGCCCTTGCACGACATGGGTGACACAAATGTCGCTTCGTTGGGCTTGCAATCGTGTGGGCTTCATGTTCGGGTCTAAAAATATGTCCGATTTGTTTTTCCAACTTAAAATCTGGAGTTATTTTGCATTAAATCTAGAATATGAAGAGCCAACACATTCATGCATGAACTTGGACGTGATAATAGGCAAATTAAACCTAGATTTTAAAGGTTGTAACTATCAGATTAACGCCTCATTATTCTGAAAATAATGCTCATTATTTCCAGTCTCGTAACACCCCCACAAGAGCCTATAAAGGAAGGCCACTCTTAACTCATTTGCACACAACAACTTTAGATTTTCTTTTTCTCTCTCTAGTGCTATTAGGCTTAAATTCTCTTAGAACTTAAGGTATTTTGGTGATAGAGGAAAGGTATAGTTTTAGGTTTGTTGGAGTAATACTTGTGGCGTCGAAGTCCTGTTCGATCGTCGTTGTATATTGGAAGATAGATGCTCAACGCGATCTCAAGCACCCGAGTAGAGACTAACTCTGTTTTAAGAAAAACATGTGATACACGTGCCTCGACCTTTAATTTTTCCAGTTTTGATTTGGTTCAATGTTGAAGGTTTTGTTGTAATTATTTTCCTCCTTTTGTAATATTTCGTTAATATTCAACTTGTTCATTTTTCTTTATTTCATGCATTTTTGCTAACACTTTACCCTGTAGTTTTTTTTACGTTGTAGTATATAAAAGCTTTACATTATGACAATTAAATTCTAAGCATTTAAATTTTTACAATAAAGACTTAAATATCAAAGGTTACAAATTTTGAAGTCCCATGACACAAATTTCCTGAAAAAATACTTTTTTTGGAAGGGATATATATATATCTTTGATGTGTCTCAGCTATCTACTACGCCGAAACGATTCAAAATACCCAAAATGCCCTCACCATCCCTGCGTCTGCAACACCACCAACTGGGGTTTCACCGCTCTCTCTCTTCTTCCTCAGCCACTCAGAAGCTTATCTTATCTCCATCCATCGTCTCCAATTTCCCAAAGCCAAACCCCAGAAATGTCGTCGTTTCTCAGAACCAGAAGTACAAACCCGAAGGACGACGACCGGTCGAAGCAGTGAAGGGAAAGAAGGAGAACGTGTGGAGCCTCGACAACGAGCTCGCTGCGAAGAGCAAAGACAGAAGAAATGCTCTGA
>CAMOHE010054258.1:9029-85056 GCA_946598075.1 Artocarpus hirsutus | reverse complement strand
TAGAACTTTCCATGGCTTGACGGAAGTTGATTGGATCTTCTTCCACCACACCAATGTCATACTCATGTTCTTGGAGAAATACAATGTAATCATCTGGCACCGCACTTCTCCTTTCTCTAGTGGATCTCCTTAATGGCATATGTTCTTGAGGTGGTTGAGTTTGTACTTCTGGAACAATTTCTGAAATGGAAGGTTCTCCGACATTGTCTTGATTTGGGTCTGCTTCTTGAACAAAGTCAGGATTATGAACCTGATCAATGTCAATGACAGCTGTGGGAATATCAACATATTCCTCTTCAAAGACAAAGTCCCTAACCATATCTCCCCCCGTAAACTCGACATCCTCAAAGAACCGGGCATTTCCCGTCTCAAAAATCGACTTAGTTGTGGGATCATAAAACTTATACCCCTAGATCTTTCAGAGTATCCAATGAAATAACAACTAACCGTCCTTGAGTCCAGTTTCTTTTCATTAGGCCTATAAGGCCTTGCCTCAGCTGGACATCTCCAAACATGCAAATGCTTTAGACTAGGCTTCTTGCCCGTCCAAAGTTTGTAAGGGGTTTTGGCAGTTGCTTTTGTTGGAACTCTGTTAAAGATATATGCTGCAGTCTTAAGTGCTTCTCCCCAGAGTGATTCTGGTAAGGTAGAATGAGAAATCATACTCCTCACCATGTCCTTAAGCGTCCTGTTTCGTCTTTCAGCAACACCATTCATAGTGGGCGAACCCGACATAGTGCACTATGGGATGATACCGCTTTCCTCTAGGAATTTAGCAAACGGTCCTGGACGTTGTTTACCTGAACTGTCATATCTACCATAGTATTCACCACCACGGTCAAATTTGACGCTTTTAATCCTTTTGCCGAGTTGGTTTTCAACTTCAGCCTTATAATTTTTGAACACATCCAGCGACTGTGACTTTTCATGAATGAGATATATGTAGCCATATCTAGAAAAATCGTCTATAAACGTTATAAAATATTGTTGACCATTCCAAGAAGCAGTAAGGAATGGCCCACAAATATCTGTATGTATAAGTTCTAAGACGTTCAAAGTCCTATTGGCTTCAAATCTCCTTTTATTGGTTTGTTTCCCCTTAATACAGTTAACACAAATATCAAAATCTATAAAATCTAAGGGGTCGAGAATTTCGTCTGACACAAGTCTTTCTATCCTCCTTTTGGAGATATGACCCAATCTCTTATGCCATAACACAGCTGAATTCTCATTGGTTAATTTTCTCTTTATACCTCGTGTACATAATTGCAGGGATTCATTAAATGAAGCAATTGTATCAAGTAAATAAAGATTATCGTAACCTGATAAAGAACTAGAAACAACTAATTTTGAATCATGAAACAAACTAAATTTTCCATTTCCAAATGAACAAGAATAACCATATTTGTCCAAAGCAGAAATAGAAATCAAATTTTGCCTAAAATACGGTACAATAAATGTTTCATCAAGATCCAAATAAAATCCAATCTTTAACAATAATCTAAATTTTCCTATTGCTTCTACTTCAACTTTCTTGCCATCACCTACGTAGATGTATCTTTCACCATCATTTGGCTTTCGGCATCTCAGGCATCCCTGCATAGACACATTGATGTGAGTGGTTGCACCAGAATCCATCCACCAAGTGTGTTTAGGTATTGAAGTTAAATTAACCTCTGAACAAACCAAATTAAGAAGCATACCTTTTCTGGCACGCCAAGTGTGATAATTAGTGCAATGCTTCTTAATATGTCCTGTAGCTCCACAGACGAAACAACCTGTGCCATCCAGATCAACCGGTCTCTTTTGTTGTTTCTTTTGAGGTGCCGTGACTGTAGCTTCCTTATCCTTCTTCCTTTTCTTCCCTTTGTCCTTGGAAGTACTAGCCAAGTGAGCACTCTCTGTCTTTTCTTGCTTCAGCCTTTCCTCTTCTTGCATACAATGTGAGATGAGCACATTAAGAGACCAAGTCTCCTTTTGGCAGTTATAGCTCACCTTGAACTGACTGAATTGTGTAGGAAGAGATATAAGAACCAAATGCACTAGCAAGTCCTTAGAAAGGTCAAGCTTAAGTGCTCTCAATTTTGAAGCAATATGAGACATTTCCATGATGTACTCCCTGATATTCCCTTTACCTTTGTATCTCATTGAGATAAGGTTTGCCAAAAGTGTACTTGTTTCAGCCTTTTCATTTTTTGGCAAATCTCTTCTCAATGCCCTCAAGGAACTCTTTGGCTGTCTTTATCGTTTTCGATATAGTGCCCCTGAATACTTCTGGAATGGCCTTCTTCATGATCATCATACACATGCGATTTGACTTCTCCCACCTTTCCATGTCCCTCTTTTGATCTGAAGAACTTTTATCTGTAAGAGGTGTAGGAGAAGGAACCCTTAACGCAAGGTCGAGATCCATGACTCCGAGAACTATTAAGAGGTTCTCTTGCCATGATTTGAAGTTACTACCATTCAGCATAGGAATTGAATTGATGTTGGCAGTAATATTAGAGGCAGAACTAGTAGCTGAAACAGAGAACAAAACAAACAAACCCAAAACAAGCTCACATAAGAATCCATAATAACAATAATAAAGCCAAATAAAGGTAACCCCATCTCAAGATATCGGGCACTCCATTAATATTTAGTCTTTGGACAGAAATATTAACTTGTAAGTGATATCTTGGTGTAGTAATCAAACACTGACAATAAGAACATGTCAAATAATAAATCTTCCTTTGGGCCGATTTATTATTCACATGTAAAATCGAATAATCATCACGTGTTTATTACCACAGGTGTATATGCAATTCTGTCAAATATTGCCTTCCTTTGGGCCGGTCAAAATTTACATAAGTTGCATGGACACAACCGTTTATATTCCAAAACAAATTAATTTCCACAAGAGAGGCCACTTTGGTGTGCTTCAATTAATTCATCTCAAAATATATATAAAATACCAATATTTGAATTTATAATTACACCAAAAATGACCAAAATTAAAAAAAATAATTAAAAAATTGGTCAAAGTCAACCTAGTCAAAGTCAACAGTCAAAGTCAACTTGATTGGGTCGGAGCTGGACCGGGTCGGGAGGACCCAACCCGGATCCTAAACTAGCCCCCCCTTTATTTCTCTTTTTTTTTTTTTTCCTGAAATTCGGGTCACCCAGGGGATGAACCCTTGGTGACCAGTCGATCACGGGCCTAGCCGGCCCGTGTAAGTTCCCCTTAAACCAGTCACGAGCCCAACCGGCCCGTGTAATTTTTTTTTTTTTTAATCTGGTAACCCAGGGGTTAAGCCCCTGGGTTCTAACCTATCACGGGCCCAATTGGGCCCGTGTAAATGACCTTGGGTCTGGGCCGAAGCCCAGACCCGCCCATGGAAACCCTATGGGTCTTTCGACCCCTTGGGTGAGAGTACGCAAGCGGCCACATAGCCACCACTGCTTCTACGCCGGCCAGTACTTTCTCGTCGGTGTGGCCTGACGGCCATGCCCAGACAAGGCCGACGCCGGCGGTGACAGGGTCAGCCGCCGGCAAAAAAACCTTAAACCCCCCTTTTTTTTTTTTATTTCCTCATGCGGCAGCTAGAGGCTGCCACTTTCCCTGCTCCACCGTGGCCAGAGGCCGTGACACTATCTTTCCGGCGTGGCCTCATTGCCGCGCTCGAAGTCCTTCGTCGGCGGCGGTAAGGGTGTCGCCGGCTGAATCCCTTCAACCCTGAATACATACATATATATATATATATATATAATAAATTGAATCAATTAATATATATGTATATACATATTCGCAACATATATAACAAAATCCAAACTGAATGAAAGCTTCAGAGAGCATTAAATGATTTTCTTTTCGACAATCGTGCCGTATAAAGCATTTAAGAGAGACTTTTCTGAATCCAACCAAAAACCACATATATACGTCCATAATAATTCAACTGATATCTGAATCCATACCGTAAAACATTAAACCAAAAAATTCTTCAATTAATTGTTCTCAAATTCAACAATTTTATAAAACCATAGATTGTTAAATTTAAGAATTTCAATGAGAATCACATATGGAAAAATTATTATTGATTCCCAATGATTTAACATGAAAAGGCTCTAGATACCACTTGTTAGAACAAAATTGTGATAAAAACCATCATCACCCAGGATCGTTCATGTCAAATCATCAAGAATATTAATAAGATGCGGAAGCTAACCTGAATCCATTGTTGAAGATGATTCTTGAGTCTTCTGGTTGAGGATCTTCCAAGTCTGGTACGTAAATCCTCCTTTTAGAATGCTCTGTGATTTCTCTGTAGATGGGGAACAGAAAAATAATGTACGTACTGACTTGGGGACCACAACCCCTTTATATAATTGCTAAACCCTAGCAATTATCCTTAATTACCAAATTTAGCCCATCATAAAATTAGTAATTACCCTTTTGGTCTCTACACATAGGAGGCCCACACTTAACGATGCATTAAAAGCCCAAAGCCTAAATTTGATCACTTTTAATTGGACAACCTTATCTGATAGCCTTTAATTCATATTTATTTAATATATTAGCCAATATATATTGGATTTTGATCCAACATGTTTGACTTGTATATTTTTAGAATAGGCTAGAAAAAGTTTAATTAATTTCTATGTTCCCAGTAGTAAATGTAAGAAATAAGAGGTTTATTTGATATGTTTTATAGACATTTGAGAAATTCAAAAGAAGTAGGTCTTGGAAAATAATACGTAGCAGAATTTTAAAATTTTTTTATACCAAAGTATTTTCCAAAACACAAGTTTGAGACACTATATACATAATTTAACCAGATCTTTCTAACCTCGTAAATGCAGAAAAGCTCCCGCAATCCATAAAGAGATATGCATTCCCGAATGACCTCAACCAATTGGCCTTTTTTCCTATTCCCTATCCACGACCGGTGTGTGTATGGGCATACTCGTATAGCTCTTCCACTAGGTAGCTCTCCTTCCAACCACTTGAGAAAAACCCAAAGCTATAGTTCGTGATATAGAACAATACCTTTCCGAGGAGTCATAGAGTCTCACTGACAGAGTTTTACTTTAGTTTTCTCAACTAATCTAAATAACAATGAGTCTCACTACCCTTTATATAGAGGTTGGGCCTAGGAGTCAATCTTTATCAGATAAGGCCACAAAAATTCAAATCAGAATCAAATTAGAAGCAATATCTGATAAAATCAATGCAAAAAAGCATGATTTATTTAACCCTTGGTCGGCAGGCCGGTTTGCCAGATTGACCTGCCGAACTTACTCTATCGGAGGCCAAACTTAAAGATCAGCCAGCCAAACTTTCGATTAATGATACTTGCGAATCTTTATTTTTCACCCAAGATTCTTGGGATTGAGCCTTAGTTTTAATTCAAATAACCTAATAGAGAAGTTATCTGATTAAAACAGTCATATCTAAATAATCTCTAGAAAAATAAATGTTCCTAATAATTCAACAAGTTTATCTTGAATTAATTAAAAAATTAATCCAACAGATAAACAATCATGAATTATCTTATCACGATAATTTAACAAGTTTATCTTGAAATAATTTATTCACAAAATTAATTCAACCAATAAATAGACATGAATTATCTGATTCCATCGAATTTTCAACCAATCTGATAATATGACACAAGTCGTCAATTATTGGAAAAGCATGTTGTATCGCTACAGTATTTTTTATGCTCTAGCAAAAGAGACCTAATGGACCTATATAGTTCAAGCTCCTAATAATTATGAAACCTAATATCCCAGATATATATCTCATAATTATCAGCTCTAACGCTACTCCACTAAAAGCTTAGAGCTGCACTCTTGAACTATATAGAATTACAAAACCTATATAGCTAATTCTCCATGACATATCATAATGTATCATATCCGCATAGGATTATTCATAATCGGCTTAAGGACAAGTTTTGTCTAACCAACCCGATTACTTTTCTCTTACGTTCCATTATCTCACCATCGAAAAACTTACCATCCAAAGAAAGTATGCCATTCGATTACACCTATGTATCCAAAGGGTTGAGTGCTCCAGCTTTCCAATTATAGGATAACACATAAAAGAGGATATCAACTACTCCTAAAGAGGAGCTTTGGATTCTATATCTATGAATAATAGGTCTATGCTATCAAGAGTCATGCTTCCAACGTACCAGCATGCGAACCACTATTAAAATGTGGATGTCATCCTTTGGTACATCAAAAGACATAAGTCAAGACAGCGAGCCCATTATTCCTCTCAAGATTAAGATACAATACACATGACTATCTAAGTGAATCGATTTGCTGAGACAAAATTATTAATCCAAATCAATTCACTTTATGTCCCAATCCAACACATCGTCACGTATAACAATGTGCCAATGTTTCTATTCATAGAGTTCACCTTCAATGGTCAAGACAAATGATCTCTTGTTAAGGTATAGACAACATAAGAATCTTTGCATGAATAAAGTGCCCATCTTTGTTCCCTCGATTGCAGATTTTATTATTTAGACCGTCACCTTAAGAATTGTGTCTTTCGCATAATTTGTCCATTATATGCCCAATTCTTAAAGGTTTATACTGATAGTCTCAGACCATTATTTGCTTAACATACATTCAACAAATATCAATGTAAAGAGGACAAGATTTGGTATATAAATAATACATAAATTCTTTATTGCTAAAAATGTCTCTAAAAACATATTACAATTTTACTCCTTAGGGCATACATGTCTGACAATCTCTCACTTGTAATAAGTGAGTAAATATGACAAATCGTGCATCCCATAGCTTCCACATGCCTCTCGAAGACTCTCCAAGTAAGTGTCTTCGTGAAGGGATCAGCTAAATTGTCCTTTGATGCGATTTTACACATATCAACATGTCTGCTTTCTACAAAGTCCTTTATCACATGATACTTCCAATCAATATGCTTACTCTTCTTGTGAAATCTTGGTTCCTTAGCATTGGCTACGGCTGCAATGTTATCATAGTACAGTGATACCGCCTTATCCATACCAAGAACTATCTTAAGATCCTTAAGGAACTTGCGACGCCACATTGGCTTCTTTTAAAGCATTACTAGCTACCACATACTCGGCCTCCATCATTGAATCTAAAGTGCAATCTTGCTTCACAATTCTCCTACTGATGGCATAGCTGCCCAGAGTAAACACAAAACCCAAAGTCGATCTCTTAGAATCCAGACAAGATTGGAAATCCAAATTAGTGTATCCTTGAGGAGTTAAGTCCTCACCCGAATATATAAGCATATACCCTCGAGTCCTTCTTAGGTACTTGAAAATATGCTTGACTATAATTCAATGGTTTGGACTCAGATCTACTTGAAATCAACTTATAATCCCAACCGCATAACAAAATATCCAGTCATATGCAAAGCATGGCATACATGAGACTACCTACTACTAAAGCATAAGGCAGCTTCTTCATGCATTCTCTTTCTTCCTCGGACTTTGGAGAGTCTTTCTTAGAAAAAGTAATTTCAGACCTAGATGGTTGCCCATCTTTTTTGGAATCCTACATTATAAACCTCCTAAGAATTTTATCTATGTAACCAACCTGAGACAAAGTTATCATTTTGTTCTTCTTATCCCGAAAGATGTGAATACCAAGAACAAAATTAGCCTTATCTAAGTCCTTCATGTCAAACTGCTTGGTCAACTATAATTTGACCGATGACAACACCCTAACTTCATTGCCATTTAGAAAAGCCATCTTGACATCCTTTTGCCAAATCTCATAGTCGAAAGCAGTAGCTATGGATAAGAGAATCTAGATGGACTTAAGCATGGCTATAGGTGAAAAGGTTTCCTCATAATCGATTCCTTCCTCTTGCATGTATCCCTTAGCTACTAGTCCAACCTTAAAGGTTTCAACCTTTCCATCTTCTCCTCTCTTCCTCTTGTAAATCTAGTTACACCCTATGGGTTTTACCCAGTCAAGAAGATCCAAAAGCTCCCAGACCCAATTAGTCTCCATAGACTTCATCTTTATGTTCATGGGCCTCTATCTAGAGTTTCGAATCAACATCCTCTATAGCCTCTACATAAGTGTAAGGATACCTATCATATTTATCCGGTTCAGCCAAAAAGGCATCACCATTAAACATATACCTCTCGGATTGACACCAATCCTCCCACTGCACTAAAGCTCCTTAGATTTTTGTTTGGGTTTGTATAGTTTTTCTACACCAATTGGAGTGGTTTCTATCAGAACTCTAGAGTGATCGGATCACACCTCGAGCACCACTTTGCTTGAAGGGTTAAATTCGTCCATGTAACTCTCCTTAAGAAAAGTTGCATTAGTTGAAACCACGACTTTATTTTCCTTTTGGTTATAAAAATAACCTCCTTTAGCCCCTTTTAGATATCCTACAAACACACAAACTTTCAAACGTGCTTCCAACTTATTCACATCCCTAAATAGGACATGAGCCAGACATCCCTATATGCGAATATGGTTTAAGGATGTCTTCCTACCCATCCACAACTTGTGAGGAGTTTTAGGAATTGATTTTGAAGGCACATTGTTTAAAAGATAACATGTGGTTTGTAGTGCATATCCCCAAAAGGACAACAGTAATGATGAATAACTTATCATGGACCTAACCACATCCAATAAAGCCCTATTTCTTCTCTTTGCTATGCCATTTTGCTACGGAGTGCCCAATGAGTCAAATGGGAGAAAATCCCATTCTCTAATTAGTGTCCTAAGAACTCATCAGAAAGGTATTCACCACCTTGATGGGATCAAAGTGCCTTTATGGGTCTACCCAATTGCTTTTCCACTTCAGCCTGAAACTCCTTGAACTTGTCATAAGTTTCGCTTTTGTGGTGCATCAGGTACACATATCTATACCTTGAGTGATCGTCAATAAAAGTGATGAAGTACTCATACCCTCCTTGTGCTCGGATGTTCATCAATTCGAAAACATCACTATGCACAAGTACTAGAACCCCTTCAGCCCTATTGCCTTTAGATCCGAATGGGCTTTTGGTCATCTTACCCTCCAAACAAGATTTACATTGTGGTATAGATTCCACCTTTAATTGACTTAAAGGTCCATCCCTTACCATCCTTTGAATCATATTGAGGTTAATATGACTATGTCGCAAATGCCAAAGATAAGTTTTATTAGAGTGAGAAGTTTTAAGTCTTTTATAGTTATTATCATTCATCTTAGCATTAAGTCCATCTTAGGTTTGATAAAATATAGATTATTTTGCATCTATCCAAAACAGATAAAAGATTTGTTTTTACAAATCACCACTTTATTATTAAAAGAAACTAAATAGGAGTCTTTAAATAAACAAGCTATAGAAATTAAATTCCTTCTAAATTTAGGAACATAAAAACAACCTCGCAAAATTAAATTCCTATAATTATCAAAATACAAATGGACGTCTCCCACTGCTTCAGCTAAGACCAAGGATCTATCGCCCATCCAAAGCATGAAGTCTTCATGAAGTAGACTTCTCGTTTCATTGAACCCCTATAGAGAAACACAAACTTAATTAGTTGCTTGGGAATCTATGACCCAAATGTCACTGGATTCCTCAACTAAATAAGTTTCTAAATACAGAGGATCACACCTACCTCCTTGAGAAAGGAAGTCCTTGTAATTCTTTTTTATGTGCCTAACCTTCCTACAGAAAAAGCACTTAAGCTTCTTTGGGTTTTTCTTCTTCTTCTTCTAGTCCTTGTCGTTTGCAAGAATAGAAGACTTCCCATTCTTGGCCCATTGTTTCTTTCCATTCCTAGGATTGGGATTGGAACCAAAAGTAGCCGCTAAGTTGGCCTCACCATCCATAGGAGACCCCTGATCAGCAGTTTGAACTCCTTTAACTGTTTCATCAACTCTCTCAAGGTCATATCTTGACTATTACTTAAATTTAATGTAGCTCTAAACAGGATAAACTCCTTTAACAGAGTCTCAAAAACCATAGTCATCTGAGCTTCAGTATCAATATCAACTCTATTAGTTTGAGCCTCAACGAGGTAACCCATGACCAACATCATATGCTCCGTAGCAGATGTCCCCAGTCTCTGTTATAGTTTAAGAGTTTTTGAAGCACTCCTTGTTGCTTTGTTAAGGCCTGGCCTCCAAACATGTCTTCTAGATTATCCAAGATCCACCTCACAATCTCATAATCCTCATGTTGTGCCTACAGCGCATTATTCATGCTAGCCATAACATAATAGTAGGCGTAATCATTAGCATCTTTCCAACGATCATATGCTTAGATTTGATCATTGGTGGAATCTTTAGTATGCTCGAGAGGACAAGGTGTTATCAGCATAAATTTTAGTTCTCAAAGGATAGGACGATGTTCAGGTTTTGTTTCCAATTATAAGTTCTCACTAGTTAATTGGTTTTTGTCTAGTATCAATGATAAAGCATTTTTAGACATTTTCAATCTACAATAAAGAATCATATACTAAACATAAGCAAACATATAATAATAATTTAGTAAGATAACATAATCATGTAAAACATACAAATGAGTTTGTGTCGAAACTTTGAAAATATCACAACCTTGCAATGATAATTCCTAAATCAGAATTCAACAAGCTCCTAGGGGACTCTCGTCAAATTTAATCAGGAACACGGATCCCCTCCTAATTAATATATGCCATTTAGGAGCTGTATGATCTAACATATATTAATAATTATTTCTTTAGCCATCAATTTTATTAACAGAGCTCCTAGAGGAGGTTAATATTAAAATTAACACGAGTATATAACTATCGTTTCAATATTTTATCCATAATTTATAATCACCACCTAGGGGTGTGCAACCATAAATCATGCTAAAATACCTTATCATCTCAGAGATCTACTCTAGTACATGATGATGTCCCTTTCTAGGGGTCGAAACTACCATGTGCTACCTATAGACCAACAATGGAGGTCGTAGGTCCTCTCTTCGAAAACCTTCTCCCATTCATTCTTTTGAAATCAAGGTTTTATTTTATAAACATGCATGAACAATTTTTTTAATGAACGGCACTCCTTATTCTATATGACATGTTATCAATATACATGACAAATCATATTATAATGCAGATAAGCAAAGCAAACATGCAAAGCCACAAGTAAAATAATAAATAACCGTAATATTATGGTTCCACCCTAGAGGAAAGAAAACAAAGATTACAAGAGAAAAATCAAAACATATTATCGATTCTTTTTCCTTGAATCTTCAAATTATATCCTTCTTCATATAACTTCCATCTTCAAGTCTTCAATCCTGTATAAATCAAAAACTCCATATTTCCAGTCATGTCCAAATTTAATATTTTTCAGAACTGTCTCAAAAATAAAATCAAAACTGCATCAAAAATATACCTTTTTTGGAAAAATCATAGCTCTCTGCTGGCATGTCGATCTGTATGATCGGCCTACCAGTCATGATCCTCTAGCCTGTCGATGTTTTTAGCTCAACCTACCAGTCATAACTAATTGGCCCGCCACTAGATCCACAAGATTTCTACCCCACTAACGGCCTACTGAACTAAAGGGTTTGGCATGCTGACCGAGCAATCTAAAAGTGAGACTTTATTCCCAACTTTATTCCCAACTTTGCATGAATAAAGCGCCCAACTTTATTCCCTTGATTGCGGATCTTTTGATTTAAACTGTCACTTTAAGAATCGTATCTTCCATGTAACTTTCCATCATATGCCCAATTCTTAAAGGTTTAGACCAACAGTCTCAGACTATTATTTGTTAACATACATTGAACGAATATGAACAAAAAGAGGACAAGATTTGGTATATAAATGATAAATAAATTATTTATTGATAAAAACGTCTCTAAAAACATATTATATTTTTACTCCTTGGGGCAACATGCCCAACAGTAGGAACGTATGAAGAGTAAAGAGTAGGGAAAGATGCTACAATTTGTGCATTGTCATAATTAGTTATTCGAGCAATCTAGAAGTGTGTGATACTTTGAAGTGAGTGAAGGTGTAAGAAAGATGCTTTAAAGTGTCTACAAGAAGAAGTTGCTATGATGTGGAGCATAGCTAGAAGTGTATGTAATTGTAATTTGTGGTGCTTATTGCTATGTGGAAACAACAATCAAGGGTCCATTTAAGAGTGTAGGTAATTGCTCCTTTATATATAAACATGCATGGAGTCTTTAGAGAAGGTTCAACTCGTAAGAAGTAATAAAAAAAAGTGAGACAGGGGTTTTGAACATTTATCTAAAACTAAGAATGTGTAGTTCAGGAACAAGTAAACCACCACAAGTACCATTAGGCGGAGTTCAAAGACTTAAAGTAGATATTAAGGAAAAATAGACCTGTCTTAGAGTTATGAGAAAAAGCTATGCTCTAGAATTTTCAAGAATATCAGGACTACAGAATTTCCTACTTGGGTAGCAAGAATAAAGCAAATCTTTTATTTATTCTATATTCCTTCAACCTTGAAAAATACTTTTGCAGTTTACTTTTTAACAAGTCCACCTATCAAGTACTAACTATCCCAAAATTTTGAATTCGGAGCATTTGCCTTGGTCACATTTTGCATAATAATGAATGCAAGATTCAATGTTGTCATGTTAAGAGCAGAATGGGGTGCGTTAGTTCATAATTTGGGATAACAGAATTGGGAAACTATACATGAATATACAAAAAGGTTTAGAGAAGAATTAGTTGAGGCTTATCCTCATGTCACGCCCCGGAGTACGAGAGATGACGTGGCAGGTTAATTAAGTTAATTTAAGGAGATTTAATTAAAACACAAGTTAAAGAATTTAGTAAATTAAGAAATAATGACAATTTAAAATCCCTTTTAAACGAATATTTACAATAATTTAATAAGTAAGATAAAAACAAAATAGAAATAAAATAATAGAAAAAGAGGGAGGAGTAGTGCTGGGTCCCACTAACCCACAGCTTGTGCACACATATAGTAGCGACAATATTAAATTATAACCACGGTCCAAAATAAAAGTAAAAATTAAAGTTATACATGCCTTGATAGTTTTATAAACCAAATCACCTACTTGGTACTTCTTACTGCTTGAATGTCCTGTCTATGGACTCTTCTCCATTCCTAGGCAGAAATCCACCTAGAGGAGGGGGAAATGATTTTAAAATAGGGAAAATGTGAGCGAAAGGCTCAGTAAGACTATATTTTAAAAACATTTAATTTCAAAGAAAAATTTCATTATTCAAGAAATTATCTAGAAATTAGACTTAAATAAATGAATAAATAGAATTCAATAAAATTTAATCATACCAAAACCGTTTATTGGTCGACCAAAAAGAATATCATTTTCTTTTCTTGGGCAAACCATATATGTAACACCACCGTAGCGGCCTAACTGGGTTTCAGGACCTGCCCCCAAGTTCGCACACTACACGACCCAATCTCTGATATGGCATCATGCCTATACATGTATCTCTAATATTATTTAAAATTCATTTACCAAGTATTTGGTTTTACATTCATTATGAGGTTTATTATAAAAATCACCTCAATCTACTATTTATGAAAACAGTGAATAAAAATCCTTTTTCAATCCTTTATTGGAAAACATTTTGTTAAAATTCACCTTTGAGGCCAAAATCATTTTTAAAACTAGGTTACCAAGGAGAGGGTAAAAGTCCTACCTCAATTCTTATGCAGGTGTCCGCTACACGTCAGCTCTGTGGTCCGCTACACGTCAGCTCCGCGGAACCACGAACAACCTTAAATAGGAATTACGTCTATCAGTATCTAGCTTGAGATACCCTATGTTACTAAACTATTTCATGTTGTCCAAATGTGCCATTTATATTTACAAAATCATTTTACAAAGTCGAAATCTCAATCGGGGTTCAAAACGGTGAAAACAGGTGAAAACTAACAAAATTTTACTATGCCCGGTCAGCCTGTCGATCACCCTAGTTTGGCCAGCCAAACCATGCAATTCAGCCTGTCAAAAAACCAAGTCCATTCGGTCAAACTTTTCCAAGTTTGGCCTGCCAGACATATGAATCTGACCTGCTGAACTTATGAATCCGACCTGTCGAACATGAAGTTTGGCCTGCGGAACGGGAAAATTTCAAAAATTTTCAAGCACGGGCTCTCGGCCTCCCGAGCCCAAATCTTCAATTTCAACCTGTTTTCTCAAATCCCAGGCATAAATAATGATCATAGTTGATAGGAAAACATAGTAAATAACTTTTTAATGCATTAAAATAAGATTTACACAAAAATTTTGAAAAATCCTAAAAATGGAGAAAAATAGGGAAAAATGGAAAATCTTGGTTTAAATCCGTTTTTTATCAAACAAAAATTTGATTCTAGTCGTTTTAAGCTCCTCAAACTTGGATTAAAGGTTTTCTAAGTTCAAATAAGCTTAAATTTCAAAATGCAAGAAAAATTGAAAAATTAGAATAGTTTTAAAAGTTTGAAAACTAACCTTAGATTCGAGTTTCAAATCATGTTTTTGGTTACTCAATCATATTCCCGAGCCTCCAATCCACATACTCAAAGCTTGGGCTTGATTTTTTATTCAAAAATTTAAGTGAAAAAGCAGAGAGGAAGAAAGGCAGAGTGAGAGAGTGAGGAAGCGAGAGAAAGAAAGAGAGAGAGAGATTAAGCGAGAATAAGGGAGAGAAAGAGAGAGCAGAGATTAAATAGAGGGAAAAATGAGCCGTTTCACAATGTGAAAACTGTGTGCCGCCCACGGTTTTGTAAAACAGGCATTTTTGACATTCGACAATTTGTTTTGTTCCAAATATTCAAAATAACGATTAAAATAATTAAAAGTAATTAAGAATCATTAGAACAATCAAAACAACTTTAAATCTGAGAATTTCTCAAAATGATCATATTAAGTTTAAAAGACTCATTATGGCATATTAATCCACCATTTTACTCACTAATATCACTTAATTAATTTTGAGGTGTTACAACTCTCCACCCCTAAAAGAAATTTCACCATCGAAATTTACAAATTGATTCAGAAACAAAACAAATGAAGACACAACTCCCGCATACTTGATTCTAATTTCCAAGTGGCTTCATCAATGTCGTGATGCTACCACACGACTTTTACTAATGAAATATCACGACGACACAAGCTGATCACTTTCTAATCAATGATCTAAATTGGCACTTCCTCATATGTTGTGTCTTCTTGAATCTATACATCATGAAATGAAACTATCTTGTTTTGCTCAATTGGACACTTTTGAAGCATCGACACATGGAATACATCGTGAACATGAGAAAATTCAGGAGGAAGGTCGAGTCGATAAGCAACCGCACCGACATGCTAAGTAATCTCAAATGGTCCAACATACCTTGGTGCAAGCTTACCACTTACTCCGAACCGTGTGATGCCTTTGCGAGGTGATACCTTCAAGAGGACAAGGTCTCCTACCTCAAATTCCAAGGGTTGATGTCTTCTATCCGCGTAACTCTTTTGTCGACTCTGAGCTAGCTTCAATTGATCTCGAATTATGGTGACCTTCTCATTACTATCTGAATCTCATTTGGTCCAAGAATAATTCTATCTTCTAGTTTAGCCCAACATACTGGTGACTGACACGGCCATCCATACAGCGGTTCAAACGGTGCCATGCCGATACTCAATTGATAGCTGTTGTTGTATGCAAATTCTGCCATATGCAAATGTTTCTTCTAGTTCCCACAAAAGTCTAACGCACAAGCACGTAACATGTCCTCGAGGATCTGAATAACCTACTCAGATTGCCCATCTGTCTGAGGATGAAATGCTATACTGAAATTCAAATCCATACCCAAGGCCTCCTAAAAGCTTCTCTAGTACTTGGCATTGAATCCAGTGTCTCTATCTAATGTGATGGACAAAGGAACTCCATGTAATCTTACTATGTTCTATAGGTACAATGCCCTAAGAACCCTTCTCAAATACGTCGATCTAAATGGAATGAAATGCACCAATTTCGTTAACCTATCAACCACGACCCAAATTGCATCATGCCTTTGCTTCATCCTCAACAATCTGGAAAGAAAATCCATAGTCATGTGCTCCCATTTCCACCCTAGAATAGGAAGTCACTGAAGCTGACCTGTTGGCTTCTAATGCTCAACTTTCACCTAAAGACAAGTTGCACACTTGGCTACATATTCTCAAACATCTTTCTTCATACCTCTCCACCAATATTGCCTCTTCAGATCACGATACATTTTCATACTCCGTGGATGAATAGCGAATTGAGACTTATAGGCTTCATCCATCACAGCCTTCATCACTTCTGCTATTGTTGGAACTACTAGACATTCCCTAAAGTACAATAATCCATCTGCATGTATCCTCACATTCTTTGAATTGCTCTCCATTCTAAATTCCTATCTAGATGCCCTGAAGGTATTGGTCTCACCACTGATTATGTTTCACCATCTGAATGAGAGTTGGGGTCATCTCCACGTGGTACACCAAAACTCAATCGTAGTCTTCATAGTATTGCAGCCCATATTTGCTCACTATCACATCCCTACCCGAAGACTTTCGACTGAGTGCATCCGTGATTATGTTAGCTTTCTCGAGATGGTACTGCAGCATGAAATCATAATCCTCCTTGTATTCCATCCACCTTCGCTGCCTCAAGTGTAGATCCCACTAGGTGAACAGATACTTCAAACTCTTGTGGTCAAAGAATACCTGATGATGTATCTCACATTGGTTAGGAAGAGAGGTCTTGGGTGTTATATATATGGGTTCACAATCCTCCCTTCACGAGCTAGCTTTTGGGGTGGATTAGGGGGGTCCATATCATATGGTATCAGAGCTTACTCTTGACTGGTCGGTGGGTGCATGTACAAAGGTTCCCTACATGAGGACGTGCAGTCTAAAGGGGTCGAGAATGATGTGTCCCACATCGGTTAGGAAGAGAGGTCTTGGGTGTTATATATATGGGTTCACAATCCTCCCCTCACGAGCTAGCTTTTGGGGTGGAGTTAGGTGGGTCCATATCACCTAAAATGTCACTCCGTACAGATAACATCTCTAGATTTTCAACGTGTGAATCACCGTCGCAACCTCCAAGTTGTGCGTAGGGTAGTTCTACTCATGAGGTAGTAATTGTCTCGATCCATATGCCAACACCCTTCCGTGTTGCATCAATACACATCCAAGTCCACGTCCTGAAGCATCTATGTAAACTTCGTATGGCTTGTCACTATTGGGGATAATCAATACTGGAGCTGAGGTCAATAGATTCTTTAATTCTTGAAAAGCGAGTTCACATTCTTCATCTTATTCAAACCTGACATTCTTCTTGATCAATCTTGTTCATGGCGCTGCTATCTTTGAGAAATCCTTTATAAATTTCCTATAGTATCCTACAAGTCCCAAGAAACTACGAACTTCTGCTACATTGTTCGATCATTTCCATTCCACTATGGCTTCTACCTTGGATGGATCCACTGCGATACCATGCTCAAAGATGACATGACCTAGAAACTTAACTTCTATCAACCAAAACTCACACTTTTCTTTCTTAGCATACAGTTGGTGCTCCCACAGAGTCTGAGCACAATTTTGAGATGTTGCTTATGTTCCCTCCAAATCTTAGAATAAATCAAGATTTCGTCAATGAACACGATCACAAACTGATCCAAATAGGGCCTGAAAATCCTGTTCATCAAATTCATGAAAGCTACCGTAGCATTTATCAATCCAAACAACATTACCAAAAACTCAAAATGTCCATACTAGGTCCTAAAAGCTGTTTCTTCTTCTTTAATCCTGAGTTGATGGTATCCCGAATACAAATCTATCTTTGAGAAATACTGTGAACCTCCCAACTGATCAAATAGCTCATCGATCCTAGGCAGTGGATACTTTTTCTTCACCGTGACCCGATTTAGCTATCGATAATCAATGTACAACTTGAGGGTTCCATCATGCTTCTTAGCGAATAAAACCATTGCTCCCCACAGTGATGTACTATTCTAGATGTATCCCTTATCAGCAAGCTCTTGAAGTTGCTTTCTTAATTCTTTCATTTTTGTCGGTGCCATCTGATAAGGTGCTATAGAAATTGGAGCTGTTCCTAGAAGCAACTCAATACCAAATTCGATCTCCCAATGTGGTGTAGACCTGGCAACTCATTAGGGAAGACATCTTCAAATTCATCCACCACTAGGATAGCTACATTTCTTCTTGAAACACTAGGCTCTTCCTCTAGGTTCGTAAGGAAGGCATAGCAAGCTACGTTCTTTCGCCCTCCAAGACAAGTCTTTATGAGATGCTCACTCATTAGTCGATCACCACCACGTTGGTAAGTGATC
Source organism: Artocarpus hirsutus (assembly GCA_946598075.1). NCBI lineage: Eukaryota > Viridiplantae > Streptophyta > Magnoliopsida > Rosales > Moraceae > Artocarpus > Artocarpus hirsutus. Next base: position 66,749 of record CAMOHE010054258.1, on the reverse strand, counting down.
GTTGTTTCCCTATCAAACACTAAAGTCACTTTTCTAAACTAACAATCTACAACTACATTATACCTGGACAACCAGTCCATCCCTAGGATTACATCATACAAACTCGTAGGGATTATAATCAAATCACTCTTCAGGATCTCATCCCTAATCTTTATTTTGCAAGCTTTGAATACACAATTTACACATACCTGTCCCAAAGGTAAGGCTATAACTAAGGGTTCACCAAATTCTTCTACTTCTAATCCCAAGGCATGTACAAAAGAGCTCGAAATGAGAGAATGAGTGGCACCAGTAGCAAATAATACGTGTGCTAAGGACTGAGAAACTAGAATCATACCATCGAAAACCACATTACTAGTCTGAGCATCTGAACTCCCCGTTGTCATGATGTGAACCTGCACTAGAGCTTTGCCTTTCCCTCTACCAACATTACTAGGTCCTGGGTTAGTTGGCCAATACTACTACAATGGGAGTGACTGTACATTGGTTGTACTTGGCACGCGATATTGAGGGACGTTGCACTAGAAGTTCTATGGCTGATGTCCGTGTGTTGAATACGACAATACCTGAGGAGAAAACTAATGGAACTAGAGCTGAGGGAACTGTTGAGACAGTGGTAAGGTCTAAGGCTGAGACTGATGACTGGCTCCTTCTGATCGGACAATTCCTCTTGATGTGTCATGGCTGCTAGCAATAATGGCAATGAAAGCTGTAGGAGTTGCTGAGCTCATTGCTGGATGAACTGCTACTGCCACTATTCATGCTATCCTGTTTGTTCTTCCTTGGAATTGTTTGACTACTGGTGCTCCTCCTACTGCTCCTCTGTGGTCCTCTTGATGTCTTGGCTCGATTTTTACAATACTACATAGAGTCGTTTTCCACTGATATTGTTGCTGACAAAAGCTCTCCAAAATTCTTGAGTCGTAGGGCAACCACCTATCATAAGATAGAGGCCTTAAGTCCATCTTGGAATTTGATGCACTTCTCACGCTTCGATGCCACTATAGATGGAGCAAACCTGGCCAGCTCATTAAACTTTGCCTCATACTCTTGAACTGACATTTTACCCTGTTGCAACCTATAGAATTCAGCCACCTTCTGGTCTCTAAATCCTTGCAGAAAGTATCGATCGTAAAATAACTCCTCAAACCTATCCCAACTGATGCTACCATTGTTTTCCAAGCATTTAGCCTACTTCCACCAGATATTGGCACCACCCTCGAACTTATATGCTGTAGATTTCACACGATATTTTGCTAGTAAGCCAAGAGTATCCAAGTGTTTTACAATCGAGTCTAACCAATATTCAACCACCTAAGGGTCCCCATTCCTGTCAAAGGTTGGTACAGACATACGTCAAAATTCCTTAAAGTACGAATGCCAACAACCAGCCTTAGAATCTTTTGGTCTCGCCCTTGCTGCCATTTGTCAAAAAGCGACAAACATGACCCTCATCATTTTCAAACTCGGCATTAGCTATCGAACGATGTCTAGGTGCCATTCTCTCACTTCTGAAAGCAAATTTTAGATTGTCAGTGGTATTTCATTGTCGTACCGATGTGTGCACAATTCTCAAGATTCATAACTTGGAGCTTTGATACCATTCTATCATGCCCCAAAGTACGAGAAGCGAAGTGGCAGGTTAATTAAGTTAATTTAAGGAGATTTAATTAAAACACAAGTTAAAGAATTTGATAAATTAAGAAATAATGACAATTTGAAATCCCTTTTAAATGAATATTTATAATAATTTAATAAGTAAGATAAAAACAAAACAGAAATAAAATAATAGAAAAAGAGGGAGGAGTAATGCAAGGTCCCACTAACCCATAACTTGTGCACACACATAGTAGTGACAATATTAAATTACAACCATGGTCCAAAATGAAAGTAAAAATTAAAATTATACATGCCTTGATTGTTTTATAATCCAAATCACCTACTTGGTACTTCTTACTACTCGAATGTCCTGTCTGCGGACTCTTCTCCATTCCTAGGCTGAAATCCACCTAGAGGAGGGGGAAAAGATTTTAAAACAGGGAAAATGTGAAGGAAAGGCTCAGTAGGACTATATTTTAAAAACATTTAATTTCAAAGAAAAATTTCATTATTCAAGAAATTATCTAGAAATTAGACTTAAATAAATGAATAAATAGAATTCAATAAAAATTAATCTTGCCAAAACCGTTTATTGGTCGACCAAAAAGAATATCATTTTTTTTCCTGGACAAACCATATATGTAACACCACCGTAGTGGCCAGGTTGGGTTTCAAGACCTGCCCCCAAGGTCACACACTACATGACCTGATCTCTAATATGGCATCATGCCCATATATGTATCTCTAAGATTATTTAAAATCCATTTACCAAGTATTTGGTTTTCCATTCATTATGAGGTTTATTATGAAAATCACCTCAATCTATTGTTTATGAAAATAGTCAATAAAAATCCTTTTTCAATCCTTTATTAGAAAACATTTTGTTAAAATTCACCTTTGAGGCCAAAATCATTTTTAAAACTAGGTTACCAAGGAAAGAGTAAAAGTCCTACCTCAATTCTCATGCCGGTGTCCTACACTGTAATCCTAGTCTGCTACACGTCAGCTCCCATGAACAACCTTAAATAGGAATTAAGTCTATCAGTATTGATCTTGAGATAGCCTACGTTACTAAACTATTTCATGGTGTCTTAAAGTGCCATTTGTATTTACAAAATCATTTTACAAAGTCGAAATCTCAATCGGGGTTCAAAACGGTGAAAACGGGTGAAAAATAAGAAAATTTCACTATGCCCAGTCAGCCTGTCGATCACCTTGGTTCGGCCAGCCAAACTGTGCAGTTTGGCTTGCTAGAAAACTAAGTGCGGTCAGCTGATCTTTTCCAAGTTTGGCCTACCAGACATATGAATCCGGCTTGTCGTACTTATGAATCTAGCTTGCCAAACATGAAGTTCAGCGTACTGAACTGAAAAATTCCAAAAATTTCCAAGCGCGGGTTCTCAGCCTCCTAAGCCCAAATCTTTAACATGTGAAAGCTTTAAACTGTAGCAACCAAAAGTTTTGGTTAGAACTGATTTTGCTAAACACGCTTTGTGTTTATTTATGCCAAATTTAGAAAAGGATGTGCCACATTGCCTCTCACATTACATATTTAAGTTGTGTTATATTTAAACATATGTGACATTTATAAAATGTAAGTTTTAAAAAGGACTAATGAGAGACATAATCCAATTTCATTTGTTGAGTTAAAATTTTAATTTAGTTTGTAGATATTCTTTATATGTCCCAAAGTATATATATAAAAACATACATAAACAACAATTATATTATTAATTTTACTTTGTTTTATTATACATTCTACAAGACGTAGGATCATTATTATCACCTCCTGCAAAAGAACCACTAAAATTAAGATGTTTGTCACTTACTATCAGATTGGTGTTTGAAATTTGAAAACACATTTAAAAAAAAAAAATCCTGCATCTCATATTTAAACTATTCCATCCAGACTGAAATTATCTTCGACTTTTCCTCTTGCTGGAAAAATGGTTTTATTACGCTTGCCGAAAAAGAAAAACCAAGTTTGCGATGGAAGTTCAAGTGGTGGTGTAGAATCATACAACAGTGGTCCGATTGTGAGTCATGAAGATACTTATTTTAGTGTGAGTGTTCATGCATTAGTAGGAATTCCTCCACCAGCAATCAACAATTCGCCACTACCTATTTTCTAGTTTTGCACTATATCCTTTGCACTAAATCCTCCACCAACTTTTTGCAGTTTTTGTTATTTGTTTTAGTATTGACGTTTCTAGTGCAATGTCTTATGACAATGCTTATTTATTTTGCATCGTTTGTTTTCTACATTGGTATTGATTTTAACCTTTTTTAGGACATGTAATTAAATTAATAAGATAGTACTTATTATGTCTTTTTATGAGTCTTATTGTTTTTTGAGATTGATAATATGATTAATATATCATTAAGTTAATGACACATGATGACGATGATATATAATGATAATAATACTTAATGACATTCATTCTTTTAAGACTTCAAGTGATAATAATACTTTCTATTTGGTTGTTATAATATTATTAATTATAATAAAAATGATAATACATTAAGTTAATACTATTCTTTTTTGGTTTGTATTGCATCTCGTATTTTTTAACATAGATTGTATATAATTCAGTGACGTTGATTTTTGCTTACATCACATTGTAATTAATTTAAGGATTTTATGAATTACTTTGTGTTCATTCTTGGAGGGCCTACTGATAAGTATGTTACTGACGACATAATTAAGGTTGTTGATAGTTCTAGGCTTTCAGAGTTGTCTTGGAGAAGGTTGTGGTTAAATTTCATGATTAGTAGCCAGAATTCTATTGTGAGTACCCTTTATAAAAGGGATGGCAATATTTATGGCAAAGATGGCCTAGCTCTGGAAAGTGAATTTGACCGTGGCAGAGAAGGATAAAAGTTTAACGGTATTACCTATTCGTTTTAAGTATGGGTTTATGAAATTGTCTCTCTAGTTCTCAATTGATGTGTTGAAAATGATGAAGCTCTTGATAGTTCTCTTCCATGGATTTTTTTGGTGGAAATGCAATGATTCATTGCATTTCAAGGACTTGGATTGTCCAGTTTTTCAATAGGAAAGAGATTATTTCTTGAGAATTGTCTTTTTATTTAATATTTTGTCATTTAATATACTTACGTTTTTTTTAGGTTACCCATCATTTATATTTGCTTTTTACTAGTTGTCTTGTTGTACTATGCAACCTACCAAGGATGAGATAGGGAGTACTATCTCAAAATATTACTTCTAAGACCTGGTAAAGAGGTTGTGTCTACCAATAGTGGCGTAGGCGATGTTGTGGATGATGATAATAATCTTGTAATGATTTTGAAGAGGTTCATCATTCTCATCGGCCTTTTTTTCACAGTTTGATGTTAATGCTAAGGAGGTAAATTTCATATGTATGTATATATATTATAAAGAGTTTGGAAACGCCCGAAGAAAAAATTAAAAGAAAAATGGAGTAGCATATGGCATGTTATTGTTGGAACATGAGTGCATAGCGAAATTTAATAAATAAAAAAAAATAAAATCTTTTCCATAGAACAAGTTAGACATGTTATATATCATAAATTATTTTTAGATCTTAGTTTCTTGCTAAATCAGTAACCACACTTCTACTAGAAATTTATTCGGTAGAGTTGCTCCGAGAGAAATGCATCCAGAAGAGCCGAAACCAATTAGTCTTCTCTACTATTCTCTTTTCAATTATCAGAATATGAGTGGACACATATCGTTCGATTCTCTTTTTGATAACGTTTCTCCTTGCAACCACAAGAGAAAGCAAGAACTATTGTTCTTAATGTTAAACGATAGCCCTATGAAAGTTTCTAAGATTCTCTTTCTATAATACTCTCTCTAAATTTCTCAAGTGATCTAATTAACGATGGGAACATATTTCTTATTTGTAGTGACTTGTAACGTATCCATTCTACTTAGATAGGGCTTCAAAATACGTAACTAAGCCATTATCTCGTAACAAAACACATAGAATGTATTTGCTAATGTGGCAGGGCTAGTTGACAAAACCCTATGTATGTTGATGGACCAGATGGTCGGGATTGACCTGGTGTCAACTCTTTGGCCACTCCAATCAACTAGCCCAACCACTGATTAACCAATTCTGAGCTGATATGATAATTTCCTATTTTATACCTGAGATTCTTTCATAGATCCTCAGTTTTAATTCAAATAATTCAATAGAGTAGTTACATGATTAAAATAGTCATATACTAGTAATCCTATATCAAATAAAATATGTACTAATAATTTGATATGTTTATCTTGAATTAATTTACAAAATTAATTCAATCAATGAACTAACATAAATTATGACAATCCAATCAACCGAATTTGAAGTAACCATAGAATCAACATAAGTTACCAATTTGTACTAAAAACACACTAAATTATTAAAGGAAATATTTGAGCTCACAAAAGGGACTTGATGGACAAATATTGATCAAGCTCCTATAATCATAAATTGACATGTTCCCATCACTCTCATTTTAGAATTTTCAATTTAAAGTTGCTCCACTAAAGTGTGGAGCTATACTCTTGAACTATATATAAGACTATGAAACTTCAAAAAGTTTATTATGCATGACATATCATATTCTGCGACATCCCAATATGATATCTATAATCGGTTTAAGGACAAAATCCTGTTTTATCTTTTTTATCACATTTATTTCAAGTTCCATTATCTCACCATCACCATTTATAACCAGTACAAATAGTAAACTATTTAGTTACACAAATGTATCCAAATGATTTAAGGCTCCACTTTTTCAATTCCAAGATAATGCCTATAAAAGGCTATCATTAACTCTACTAAAAAGCTATGGATTCCAAACCTAGGAATAATAAGTTCATGTCATTCAGGAGTCATATCTCCCATGTACCTCAATGCATAGATTCATGTAATTCAGGATGTCAAAAGACACAAGTCATGAATATGAACCGATTAATCCATTTTTGGATTATGATGTACCATATATGATTGTTTAAAATGTATTAATTTGTTTTAAATGCAATTATTAACTAAATCAATTAATCTTTAATCCTCATCCAATATATTGTCACCAATAACAATATACTAATGTCTTTGCTCGGAAAGTCTCACTCTAATGATCAAGACAATTCATCTCCTGTCAGAGATATATACAACATAACAATAGCAACATAAATAAAGAGCTTAAATTTTGGACCTTTTACATTTAGACTATCACCTTAAAATTTTTGTCTTCTGCATAATCTTTTTATTATATGCATGATCTTAATGGTTTACAACGACAATCTCAAACTTTCGTTTCCTTATCATACATTTATCACAAATGAATATAAAAAGGACAAAGTTAATATTAGAAATAAATATTACTCTTTTGCGAGGTCCATAATTTTCATATATTTTTTGGGCAATGCATTGTATGCTTTCATGATATTACACATTTCATTCATGAGTTTTATTAATTATTACGATGCATTTATCATAGTAATAATGTGCATTAAGTTTTAACGGTGCAAGGGTGCTATGAAGGAGGATTCAATAAGTGAAGAAATGAAAAGGAAGTTCTGTTTATGGTTTTTATGAAATTGTGATGAAATAAGTGAGTTATGGAGCTTAAATATGGTTTTAGAGTGCAAAACTGAAGAACAAGAACACTTTTGAGCTAAACTAAAAGGTTTAAAGTAAGTTTTGTTGAATAAATGGGCCAATTAATGATAAAGAATTTTTTACAATGATGCAATAAGAAAGGTCACTAATCAGAAGATGATGTGAATTTCATGCACGTCTTGCAGTTAGAATACCCTAGAAACCTTAATTCTACATGATTTTTGAAGACTAGTTCTTGAGTTTGAATTAGAGTTTTATCAAGACTTTAAGTGACTTAGGAAACCCTCTATTTTATGTTGAAGTATGTATGGAGGAGTCCTAAAAGGAATAATCAAGTTTCATTATTGAACAGTTAAGGATTAAAATATATAGTTTTTAAGTGTACCGAAGCTTCGGTGCAAGCATGTGTACTTAATTAGGTAAGCAAATTGAGTGGTTTAGATAAAGTTTGTATTTGAAAATTTATGTGGGTATTTGATACCCTACTTAGAAGCTGAATTAGAGCAAAAAGAGAATACTAGGCTAAATTATAGAGAACTATTTCATTGTAAAGCAATTTAGGAGCTTGTTTGCTTGTTTAATAAGAGTTAAGTAAGTAGGCAAGTCTAACTCAACTAAAACACCCAAAGTTAGCCTCTTCTTATCTTCTCCAATGCTTTCCCAGCAAAACAACAAGAGATCTAAGGAAATGTTTTAAGGGTTATCGACTTTTGTTGGTGAAATCGTGAGAAAACTCTAACTAGACCAAGATGAGAGTTGTTTCAGTTTGTCTTTTGTTGGATGTTGGTTAAGAGGGTTCTCTATGAATTTACATTGTGAATTTTGAACTGTATGACTATATATATGCTAGGTTGAAGTTTGTAAAAGGATTTGAGCTAACTCTATTAGAAGGTGATGGGTTCAAACTCATCTCTTGGAGTTGCCTAGATTAAGAAAAGTTTTCAATGTGGTTAAGGCTTTAATTTAATTACCTAGGCTAGGAAGCTTATTTTAAGCTAAACATTTGAGGGTAGCTCACTCTATGTGTTAACTAAATATCCCTAAAATAGTTTTAGAAAATTGTTTGTGGTTTTGAAGGTATGGTCTTAGTATCATGGCCAATTCTAGGAAGTAAAAGAAATTTTAAAGTTTGGTGTTTTGTCATGACTTTGTGGTATAAAGTTATGTTGGGCTATTAAATCATTTTAGGCAATTGGAAGGTTAATTAAGCTTTAGGGGAAGCTAAAATTAAGAGAGAAATGATGCAAAAAAAATTTAGAAAAATAAGCTCCTTGATATTTTATTGTTAATGATTGTCTGAGTGACAATAGTGTAGCTAAAAATGCTTGATATTATAGAGTTGTTGAGCACCAGATCCCCTGAGAGGAAGGTCAAGAATTTACTACACATTACCAAAGAGCATGGTAACTAGAATTTTACCTGTATCACCATAAAATTGTGCATATGTTATTATATTAATGAAAGAACTAATTGTGCATATTTTTTATATGTCATTGCTATGAGCATAAGCATACATGCATAACATGACGAAAGATACATACCAAATATATTTTTATAACGTAAATGCATAAAAGTTATAGCTAAAAGATCTTTAGGTGACTTGTGACAGGTTTAATGATATGTAATGATGATAAGTGTCTCGTGTTAGACATGTATGCCCTAAGGAGTAAAAAATATAATATGTTTTTGGGGACATTTTTATCAATAAAGAGTTCATTGATTATTCACATACTAAATTATTGTCTTCTTTACGTTCATATTTGTTAGATGTATGATAAACAAACAGAAGTTAGAGACTGTTGGTCTAAGCCTTTAGAATTAGGCATATGATGAACAAATTATGCAGAAGACATGATTCTAAAAGTGACAGTCTAAATTATAACATCCACAATTGAGGGAATAAAGTTGGATGCTTTATTCATGCAAATATTATTATGTTATTTATATCCTTAACAAAAGATGGTTTGTCTTGGCCATCAGAGGTGGACTTTGTGAATAGAAACATTAGTGCATTGTCATAGGTGATGATATATTGGATCGCGACATAAAGTGTAATTGGTTTGGATTAATAATTTGTCTTAGCAAATCAATTTACCTTAGACAAATATATATGTTGTATCTTAATCCGAAGATGAATAATGTGCCCGTTGTCTTGCCTCATGTCTTTTGATGTACCAAAGGGTGACATCGACAATATACGTTGGTACGTATGTCGGTGCATTGGAGACATGCCTCTTGATAGTGTAGACTTGTTATTCATAGATATAGAATCTATAGCTCCTTTTTAGGAGTAGTTGATGTCTTCTTATATGCGTTATCCTGTAATTGAAAAATTAGAATCCTTACCATTTGGATACATAGGTGTAACCAAATGGTATACTATATTTGGATGGTAAGTTTTCCGATTGTGAGATAATAGAGTGTAAGAGAAAAACAGGAAGGTACGACAAAATTTATCCTTAAGTCGATTATGGATAATCATATGGGTGTTAATGATGTGCCCTAGGCCAATTATGTAATAACCACATATTGACTTCGTTACATTTGCATTTTATTAATAAAGAGGCATTTTCATTTTTTTTATTACATGAATAGTTAATTCAGCCTAAGGTCATCAAGTATGTGACTTGATAGTAAGACTCTTAGGTGAAAAATTGAATTCTATTCTAAATTATCCCTAGTTGGTCATTATTATTGGGATAATAATAAATAAAGACTAGTATGAAGATTGACTAATGATTATGTTTTACTAATCAAGTGTATGAGATACTAAGTCAACTCATAGATACATATTTGAGAAATGATGTATTGCATCGACCCACTATGAGAATACTGCATCGATAATTGTCATAAGTGATTCTCATCACAATAGTATTATCCTAGTCCTCTGACCTGAAATCACCATGATTTCCTACATGACAAGTTCTATATTTTGACACAATATAATATTATCTTTAATAGGATGATGGAATGGATTGTTGTTAGATATAAAGTGAATCATGTAAGGAATGTGAGTGATTAAGAAGGAATTTGTCCCTCATTTATTATGAGAAAGATATCTATGGGCCCTTCGATAAGTTAGATTGAAGTAAAATGTATGGCCATATTGGAATGAATTGATAAGGGTTATCAATATCAGTCTACTCAAGATCGAGAAATGATATGATTGAATAGTATAAGGATGACATAAACCATGCCTTATGTTCAATCAAGGTATCTAGTGACAAAAGGACTTTAATACTTATTGTGGATTAGGTTATGTTGGATTATTGACATTCGCATAACTTGGGAAATCATAATGTCTTGCTAGAGGCTGCTTATGATTTGTGGGCCAGAAGCAAAATTTCAAGCCCACTAGCAATGTTATGTGAACCTACAGGGTCGTACATTAGAACAGACCAAATACAAATTTTGGGTTTACTGTGTCTAAGTTCAATGAACCTAATAATGTCCAAATTCAATATAATAGATATGTCTAGGTTCATTGAATCTAACATTATCTAGATTCTCTAAATCATATTTGAATTACTGACATTATTTAGATTCTCTAGATCATATTCGAATTACTTACATTATCTACATTCTCTAAATCATATTTGAATTACTGACATTATTTAGATTCTCTGGATCATATTCGAATTACTTACATTATCTAGATTCTCTGAATCATATTTAAATTACAAACATTATCTAGATTCTCTAAATCATATTTGAATTAGAGATTTTGTCTAGATGCTCTAAATCATATTTGAATTACAGTTTACCCTAGTTAAAATCTGACTCTATCTCGAAGTCAATAGATATATATATCTGTTTTAGGGTTTTTGGCCGAATTAGAAGAAAAAGAAGGCGTTCTCTTATTCTAAAAGGCGAGAACATTAAAAACCCTAAAATTAAAGAGAGAGTCATTTACCGTAAGGAGAGGGTGCTAGCACACCAATTCGTTTTTGAGAGAGTCTGTTCGTGTGGATTCTTGTAGAGGACGTTGCTTTAAGTAACAACGTCTGAATCTGATTTCGATTACTAAAAGCTCGAGTTAGGGTATTACCAGAGTGAACCCGCTCTCTCCCTTCTAGAATCTTGCTCGTTTTGTCATCCTGGTAAGATTCAATGACTTTCTTATCAATCTAATTGAATTGCATGGATCCTATGAGGGTTATGTGGAAATTAATTTTAATTTTTTGTTGCATATTTAAATCATAAAATCCAACAAAACCCAACAATGGTATCAGAGCGACTTGTGAATTCGATTAAATTGATTTTATATGGTTCTGTGTATATGTGATATGCATGAATACGATTTATACATTAATTAGATTAATGTGTTTGAGGTTTTATTTGATTAAACGTTTTACCGTGTTAATTTGATTAATACGTTTACTGTTTCTTATAACCTATTGTTGTTAATTTGATTAATGTTACAATTTAACAAGAATCTAGTATTCTATTTTAAGATGATTAAACGATACACTGTAAATATGGTTTCGGTTTTATTAAGGTGCAGACTGTTTAAATGTTAAACAGTGATAATTTGTTTTGAACAGATTAATATATATCATAGGGTCTGTTTAATTGTTAAACAAGGATGATCGGTTTAGAACAGATCAATAAATTCATGAATTCGTTTAAGTGTTAAACAAAGATTAATTAATTCTGTTATGAACAAATTAAGTAATCTGATTAATTAAACTCAATGGATTTAGGCAGCAACTCATTCAAACGAGTAAGGTAAATCGTTTACCTTTCGGGGGCGCCCTCTAGCCCCCGCTATGGCGCTGCCCCCGCCCCCAACCGGCGGGACCGCTGCCTACCCCTTGACCCCGAATTGATTTGTCACATAAATCGTTTTAGTCATAATAAAAATTTAACTTTAATGATATTATATTAGTATGTTTATGTGTTTAGTGTGAATTGCATGGTGCATAGCATGGCCCCTTTTACACCAATGTGATTGGCAGGTTTTATTTAATTTTATTTTGGGTTTGTAATTTTAAATACGGCCTGCGTGTCGTTTATCAATTTGTTGTAATCTATTATTTATTTAGTAGAAATAGAATAGTTTAGATTGCAATTTGTAATGTAAAATCATAGCCCAAGATTAAGATAGATGGAGGTTTAAGATGGAGGTCCAAGATGGAGGCTCAAGATGGAGTCTGTTCGTGGCAATCTAAGGAAATCCATGGAGATGAAGATTACCTAGGAATGACCATTAACCTTCATATTGCCTTATGAAGATCAATTAGATTTGGGCCATGCTATGACACGCTTATTGTGTTATTATTATGTTACATATGATGCTATGTATGTGATGCTGTGTATATGATGCTATGTATGTGATGCAACATAATAATAAACAACAAAATAAAAATAAAGTAGAACCCTCATTTAATATTAAGTCATTAAAATGCCTTCCATAATTCAACACTTGTCAAGACTTGGATTGCTAAACATAGGTTCTGCCAAAGCAGGGTGTGTTAAGCCATCTAGGTAAGACATGATGGATAATAGTGATATCCATATGTTTGAAATAGTTAGACCTAACTAGGTTATCAAAATAGTTTTGGACTTAGGGCATTAGATGGGATTTTAATTTTCAAGGACATATGATGTCAAATCCCATATTTATCCAAGAGTTACATAAGATGTAATTGGTAAAGTGTTACTTACCTAAATAACCATACTTTAGGTGATAAGCCAAAGCTTACTTAAAGTGAGGTGAAATATGGATCTTGGCCCGCTAAAATTACAATTATTGTGATTACCAAATTAATATTGAGGGTTATTAATTCGATAAAATTAGTGGAATTTAATTTATGCCTAATTAAAAATTGTTTAATAAAATGCTAAGTACTCTGTGTATATATTTGTTGTAGATAATGGCATCAAATGCCACATCTAACTTGTCACTATGAACTATCCTGAAGAAGAATAAGCTCAATGGGACTAACTTCCTTGACTGGTACAAAAACTTGAGAATTATTCTTAAGCAAGAGAGGAAGGAATATGTCCTTGATCAACCTATCCCTAATGAACCAGCTGCTAATGCACCTAGAGCTCAAAAGGATGCTCATAGTAAGCATCTCAATGACTTTGTTGATGTCACCTGCCTCATGCTTGGGAGCATGGAATCAGAGCTTTAGAAGCAACTGATGGAAATGGAGGCTTATACCATGATAGGCCATCTCAAGGAAATGTTCCAAGAGAAAGCTAGAATTGAGGTTTGCCACCTTAAAGGCATTACTCTCATGCAAGTTGACTACTGGCGGTTTAATGAGTCCTCATGTTCTAAAGATGAATGGTCATCTTGATCATTTGTAGAAACTTGGTCTTGAGATTAGCCAAGAGTTGGATGTTGACACATTCTGTAATCTTTGCCAGATGCTTATGATGGGTTCATTATGAACTACAACATGCATAATATGGAGAAAACTGTTTTTGAGTTGCATGGGATGCTTAAGACTGCTAAACAAAACATCAAGAATACTAAAGATGTTCTGATGGTTAATAAAGGGAAAGGTATGAAAAGGAAAGGAAAGGGCAAAAGCAAGAATAAGGCTCCTAAGGACTTTAAGAAGCCCAAGCCTAACCCTAAGCCCAATCCTGAACCTCAGGCTAAACCACCAAAGGAGGGAGTATGCTTTTTCTGTAATGAGCCTAGTTACTGGAAAAGAAATTGCAGACTCTATTTGGATGATCTGAAGAAGAAGAAGAGCAGTGTGACTACTCCTTTAGGTATTTATGTTATAGAAGTCAATTTGTCTACTTTTGGTTCCTAGGTATTAGATACTAGATCTAGATCTCACATTTGTACTAATGTGCAGGGTCTTAAGAGGAGTAGAATCTTGGCTAAAGGCAAAGTGGACCTACGAGTTAGAAATGGAGCAAGAGTTGCTGCTTTAGCTGTAGGAACATATGAGTTGACTTTGCCTAGTGGACTTGTTTTAAGTTTAGAAAATTGTTATTATGCACCTGCTATGAGTAAGAATATTAATTCTATTTCTTGTTTGGACAAGGAGGGTTTTGAGTTTATTATTAGGACTAATAAATGCTCCATTTACCGTGATAACATTTTCTATGGATATGCTTCACGAACGAATGGTCTTTATGTTCTAAACATTGAAAACACAAATGAAAAGTCCATCTATAATATTAATACAAAGAAGTTTAAATCTAAAGATTTAAACCCTTCCTATCTTTTGCACTATCATTTGGGCCATATAAATGGGAAACGCATTTCAAAACTCCATCAACACGGGTTTTTGAATTCATTTGATTTTGAAAATGACTAAGACACCTTTTACTAGACATAGTGAAAGGGCTAATGACTTATTGGGTCTTGTACATTCTGATCTATGTGGACCATTAAGTTCTACTACTAGAGAAGGTTTTCAGTACTTCATTAATTTCACAGATGATTCAGTAGATATGACTATGTCTATCTAATGAAACAAAAGTCTGAATATTTTGAAAAGTTTAAAATTTTCAAAAATGAAATACAAAATTAAATTGGTAAAAGCATTAAAGCACTTTGATCAGATCGAGGTGGTGAATACTTAAACCAAGAATTCATTAATCATATTAGAGATTGTGGGATAGTCTCACAATTAACTCCACCAGAAACACCACAATGGAATGGTGTGTTTGAACAGAGAAATCGAACTTTATTGTATATGGTTGGGATCTATGATGAATCAGTCAGATCTTCTAATATCCTTTTGAGGATATGCTCTAGAAACTACTACGTTCATACTGAACAGAGTTCCATCAAAGGCGGTTCAAAAGACACCATATGAGATGTGGACCGAGAAGTCGCGTAGTTTGTCTTTTCTTAAGATTTAGGGATGTGAGGCTTATGTGAAGTGTCAAATTTTAGATAAATTGGCACCCAAATCAGACAATTGCTTTTTATGGGATATCCTAAAGAAACTGAAGAAATTCGAGAACCATAAAGTAGCATTGAACCATCTGTGGAATCTCAACTAGATCAACAAGTAGTTGTTGAGCTACACAAATAGCACAAGTCCCGAGGAGGTCTGATAGGATACGTCAGAGCACTAAGAGATATAGATTTCTCTTAACTGATAATAATGATGTAATGATTATGGATCAAAATGAGCCCACATCCTACTAAGAGGCCATGAATAGCCCTGACTGTGATAAATGGCTAGAAGCCATGAAGTCAGAGATGTAATCCATGTATGATAATCAAGTATGGACTTTGATTGATCTGCCTGATGGTTTAAAGACAATTGGGTGCACATGGGTTTTCAAAAAGAAAACAGACATGGATGGTAATGTGCATACCTTCAAGGCTAGACTGGTTGCAAAAGGTTTCAAGAAAACACATGGTATAGACTATGATAAAACTTTTCCACCAGTTTCTAAGCTTAAATCCATTCAGATTCTCCTTGCCATAGCTACAAACTATGATTATGAGATTTGACAAATGGATGTCAAAACAGCGTTTCTTAATGGAAACCTACTTGAGGATGTGTACATGACACAACCCGAGGGTTTTGTTAGTCCTGAGAATTCTGAAAAGGTTTGCAAGCTTCAAAGATCCATTTATGGATTGAAGCAAGCATCTCAGAGTTGGAATATTCATTTTGATTAAGCAATCAAAGAGTTTGGTTTCATTAAAAATGAAGATGAGCGTTGTGTTTACAAGAAGGTTAGTGGGAGCGCAATAGTCTTTCTAGTGCTATATGTTGATGACATATTACTCATTGGAAACAATATCCCTACTCTACAAAATGTTAAATCATGGATAGGAAATTGTTTCTCAATGAAAGACTAGGTGAAGCTGCTTATATTCTAGGCATCAAGATCTATAGGGATAGATCTAAGAGGCTTATTGGCCTAAGTCAGAATGCATACATTGACAAGGTATTAAATAGGTTTAGTATGCAAGATTCCAAGAGGGGATTGTTGCCCATGTCACATGGAATTAGTCTCAGCAAGACTCAGTGTCCAATGACATAGGATGAGCGAGACCGCATGAATAAGATTCCATATGCTTCTGCAATTGGATCTATCATGTATGTAATGTTATGTACTCGACCTGATGTCTCATATGCCTTAAGCATAACCAGTAGATACCAATTAGATTCAAGTGAAAGTCACTGGACAGCAGCCAAGAATATCCTTAAATATTTGAGAAGAACTAAGGATGCATTCTTACCGTATGGAGGAATGGAAGATGAGCTTGTTGTAAGTGGTTACATAGATTCCAGCTTCCAATCCGATAAGGATGACTTTTGATCACAGTCAGGTTATGTGTTTTGTTTGAATGGAGGTTTAGTGAGTTGGAGAAGTTCAAAGCAAGACACCGTTGCTGATTCTACAACAGAAGCTGAGTATATAGCTACCTCAGAAGCAGCTAAGGAAGCAATTTGGATCAAAAAGTTTATTATTGGATTGGGTATTGTTCCTAGTATATCAGATCCAGTAGACATGTATTGTGATAATAACGGGGCCATAGCGTAGGCTAAGGAACCTAGATCACATCAGTGATTCAAACACATACTTAAGCGTTATCATCTCATTTTAGAAATCATTGAGAGAGGAGACAAGAAGATATGCAAAGTACCTACAAATGAGAATGTTGCTGATCCACTCACTAAGCCTCTTCCACAGCCTAAGCATGGAGTCATACTAGGTCAATGGGTATTAAATACAATATTGATTGGGCCTAGTGCAAGTGGGAGATTGTTAGTGATATGCCCTTGGCCAATTATGTAATGACCACATATTAACTTCGTTACATTTGCATTTTATTAGTAAAGAGGCATTTTTATTTTTTTTATCACATGAATAGTTAATTCTACCTAAGGTCATCACATATATGACTTGATAGTAAAACTCTTAGGTGAAAAATTGATTTCTATTCTAAATTATCCCTAGTTAGTCATTATTATTGGGATAATAATGAATGAAGACTAGTGTAAAGTTTGACTGATGATTATGTTTTATTAATCATGTGTATGAGATACTAAGTCAACTCATAGATACATATTTGAGAAATGATGTATTAGATTGACCCGCTATGAGAATACTGCATAGATAACTGTCATAAGTGATTCTCATCACAATAGTATTATCCTAGTCCTTTGACCTGAAATCACCATAATTTCCTACATGACAAGTTCTATATTTTGACACAATCTAATATTACCTTTAACAAGATGATGGAATGGATTGTTGTTGGATATAAAGTGAATCATATGAGGAATGTGAGTGATTAAGAAGGAATTTGTCCCTCATTTATTATGAGAAAGATATGTATGGGCCCTGCGATAAGTTAGACTAAAGTAAAATGTATGGCCATACTGGAATGAATTGATAAAGGTTATCAATATCAGTTTACTCAAGATCAAGAAATAATATGATTGAATAGTATAAGGATGACATAAAGCATGCCTTATGTTCAATCAAGGTATCTAGTGACAAAATGACTTTAATACTTATTGTAGATTAGGTTATGTTGGATTATTGACATTTGCATGACTTGGGTGATCAAAATGTCTTACTAGAGGTCGCTTATTATTTGTGGGCCAAAAATAAAATTTCAAACCCACTACCAACGTCATGTGAACCTACAGGGTCGCACACTTAGAACAAACCAAAAACGAATTTTGGGTTTACTGTGTCTAGGTTTAATGAACCTGATAATGTCTAGATTCAATGTACTAGATATGTCTAGGTTCATTAAATCTAACATTATCTAGATTCTCTAAATCATATTCAAATTACTAACATTATCTAGATTCTTTGAATCATTTTTGAATTATATTTTACCCTAGTTAAAATCTGACTCTATCTCAAAGTCAATGGATATATATATATCTGTTTTAGGATTTTTGGCCGAATTAGAAGAAAAAGAAGGCGTTCTCTTATTCTAAAAGGCGAGAACATTAAAAACCCTAAAATTAGACAGTGAGTCATTTATTGTAAGGAGAAGGTGCTAGCACACCGATTTATTTTTTAGAAAGTCTATTCGTGTGGATACCTATAGAGGGCGTTGCTCTAAGTAACAATGTCTAAATCTAATCTTGAATATGAAAAGCTTGAGTTAGGGTGTCACCAAAGTGAACCCGCTCTCTTCCTTCTAGAAATCTTTCCCTTTTTGTCATCCTGATAAGATTCAATGACTTTTTTTTATCAATCTAATCAAATTGCATGGATCCTACGAGGGTTATGTGGGAATTAATTTTGATTTTCCACTGCTTATTTGAGTCACAAAATCTAACAAAACCCAACAATGGTGATACGATATATTATGACATGCCATGGAGGCTTAGCTATTCGGGCTTCGTAATTTTTTATAGTTTGAAAATGTAGCTCTAAGCTTTTAGTAAAGTAGCATTAGAGTTGTTAATTATGAAATATATATCTCAGATATTGAGTTGCATAATTATTAAGAGCTTGAACTATAAAATTTCATCAAGTCCCCTTTGCTAGCTCATAATAAACCTATAATGATACGGCGTGCTTTTTTAATAAATTTGTGACTTATGTTAAATTATTAGATTAGCTGAAATTCAATAGGATCAGATAATTCATGTCTCTTTATCGGTTGAATTAATTTTATAAAAATTAATTCAAGATAAACTTGTTGAATTATCAGGAACATTTATTTTCCTATAGATTGTCTAAATAAAATTAATTTAATTAGATAACTTCTCTATTGGATTATTTGAACTAAAACTGAGCTTTATCTAGAGAATCTCAGGTGGGAAATGAAAGATTCGTAGAGATCATTTATCGTAAGTTCGACAGGCTAGTCTTCAAGTTTGGCTTGCTAATGGAGTTAGCTAGGTAGGCCAATCTGCCAATTTTGCCTGCCGACCAAGCAATAATCTGATTATATGTTTTCACATGTTTTTATCCGATATTGATCCAGATTTGAATTTTTGAAGCCTTATCTGATAAAGACCAACCTAAGGATGAACTCTATAAATAGGAAGTGAGACTTCTATGTTATTGAGATCAGTTGAGGAACTAAGAGTGAACACTTTAGTTTGTGAGTCTTTGAAACTTCCTGAGAGCTATTGTATATAAATCACAAACCTTAGTTATAGGTTTTCTCAACTGGTTGGACAGAGAGTCATTGGGGAAGAGCTACACGTTGTGCGCCCACATGCATTCCAATCGTGAACAAAAAATAGCAAAGAAGACTAGTCAATTGAGGCTCTTCTAGAGCGCCCTTCTCTCCACAGATAGTAGGAGCTCTTCAGCATACAAGGTTAGTAAGCTCTGATTAATTTATGCATATGGTGTGTCAAACTTGTGTTTTGGAAGATAATTTAATTAAAAATTTTAAAATTTCTGATGTGTTCTATTTTTCCAACAATTGGTATCAGAGCCATAGTTTTTACATAAATTTACAAGTTTATGATCATACTATATGAATAAATTATGTGATCTTAATCTCTCCTATGCTTGAATTTAAATTTTTAGATAGTTGGCACTCTAGGGTTTCTATATATTTATGTTGTCACAGAATTATATAGTGAATATTTATTAATTAATTATGGTTGATTAAATTATTATTTTATTATTTATCAATTAATTAATTTGTCTCAATTATGGTTCCTTAAAGGTTATAATATGTATCTAGCTTTTTCATGTAATTAGATTGCAGTCTATAATCACCGTCTAAGAATTACTATTTAATTTTAAATTTGTAAGAATTTTGTAATTAAATAATCATTCAGAGAGGACAGGTCTAGAAGACTGATCTAAAAGGTGGATGAGAGCATTCCATAGGTATTTCTTGAGTATCCAATTTTATGTTTTTGAATTATTGAAAATAAGATTGAAAACTGCATAAAACTGTATTTTTTGGAAGTCGTGATTCCTGCTCTGTCGGTAGGCCGAACCTCTAGGATTGGTAGGCCGTGCACGGGGTAGAATTTTTACGACTCTGGCGGCATGCCAAACTTTCAAGTTTGGCAGGCTGATCTATCATGACCGACAAACCGAACTGTAAGGTTCGGCAGGCCTGTTGAAAAAATAGTATATAGCGAAATTTTAAAATTTTTATATATCAAAGTATTTTCCAAAGCACAAGTTTGACACACTATATGCATAAATTAACTAGATCTTACTAATATTTGAATGCCAAAGAACTCCCACAATAATGTTCCAGAAGAGCCTCAACTAACTGGTCTTCTTTGATATTCTCTATCCACGATCGGAGTGAGTGTAGGCTCACGTTGTTCAGCTTTTTCACCAGGTGACTCTCCTTCTAACCAGTAGAGAAATACCGAAAGCTATAATTCGTGATTTGTGAATGATAGCCTTCTAGGGAGTTTCAGAGTTTCACTCTAGATTTCTCAACTAATCTAAATAATAAAGAGACTCACTCTCTTTTATATAGAGGTTGGGCCCAAGAGTTAGTCCTTATCAAATAAGGCCTTAAAAATTTTAATCAGAATTAAATTAAGATCAATATCTTTTAAAATCTGTGTAGAAACACGTAATATTTTTATTGCTCGATCGGCAAGCAGAACTAGTAGATTGACCTATCGAACCTTTTTAATCGGCAGGCCAAACTTAAAGATCAGCATGCCAAACCTCTGATAAAGATCCTTGTGAATCTTTATTTCACATCCAAGATTCTTATGATAGAGCCTTAGTTTTAATTCAAATAACCTAATTGAGAAGTTATCTTATTAAAACAATCATATCTAGATAATCTCTAGGAAAATAAATATTCCTGATAATTCAATAAGTTTATCTTGAATTAATTCAAAATTAATCCAACCGATAAATAAACATGAATTATCTGATCTTAATAATTCAACAAGTTTATCTTGAACTAATTTTATCACAAAATTAATTCAATTGATAAACAAACATGAATTATCTGATTTTGTAGAATTTTAGCCAATCTGATAAATTTGACATAAGTCACTAATTATTGGAAAAACATACCATATCGTTACAGGATTTTTGTAAGCTAGCAAAGGGGACCAAATGGACCTATATAGTTCAAGCTCCCTATAATTATGAAACCCAATATCCTAGATATATATTTCATAATTATCAACTCCAACGCTACTCCACTAAAAGGTTGGAGCTACACTCTTGAACTATATAAAATTACGAAGCCCGAATAGCTAAGTCTCCATGACAATTATAATATATCGTATCCTCATAGGATTATCTATAATTGGCTTAAGGAAAAGTTTTGTCTTCCCTTTTTGATTATTTTTATCTTATGTTTTATTATCTCATGATTGGAAAACTTACCATCTAAAGATAGTATACCATTCGGTTACGTCTATGTATCCAAATGGTTGGGCACTCTAGTTTTTCAATTACAGGATAATGCATATGAGAGGATATCACAACTCCTAAAAAGGAGCTATGGATTCCAAATCGATGAATAACAAGTCTACACTATCAAAAATCATGCCTCCAATGTACCGGCATGCGTACCACTATAAAATGTGGATGAGACCCTTTGGTACATCAAAAGACATAAGTCAAGACAATGGGCCTACTATTCATTTTAGGATTAAGATGCAATACAAATGATTGTCTAAAGTGAATCGATTTGCTGAGATAGAATTATGAATCCAAATCAATTCATTTTATGTCCCGATCTAACACATCGTCACCTATAACAATATGCCAATGTTTCTAGTTACGGAGCCCACCTCCAATGGTCAAGACAAATCATCTCCCGTTAGGGATATATAAACAACATAATAATCTTTGCATGAATAAAGCGCCTAACTTTATTTCCTCGATTATGGATCTTTTAATTTATACCGTCACCTTAAGAATCATATATTCTACATAATTTGTCCATCATATGCCCGATTCTTAAATGTTTAGAACAACAATCTTAGACTTTTGTTTGTTTGACATATATTCAACAAATATGAACATAAAAAGAACAAGATTTGATATATAAATAATAAATAAATTCTTTTTTGATAAAAATTCTCTAAAAACATATTACATTTTTACTCGTTTTGGCATATATGTCTAACAAAGCCAAAAGGTCACAACCAGCAGGCCGATTATACGCATTGGCATGTTGGCAGAGAGCCAAGAATTTTCAAAAATGGTGTATTTTTCAATGCAATTTTAATTTCATGTTTGGAACAATTTTGAGAAACATTAAATTTGAATATGACTAAAAATATGGAGTATTTGATCTTTGCAAGATTGAAGACTTGAAGATGAAAAATACATGAAGAAAGATACAATTTGAAGATTCAAAGAAGAATAATCGATAATATGTTTCAATTTATCTCTTGTAATCTTTGATTTCTTTTCTCGATGGTGGAACCATAATATTACGGTGATTTATTATTATTTTGCTTGTAGCTTTGTATGATTGCTTTGCTTGTCTGCATTATAATATAATTTGCGATGTATGTTGATAACATGTCATATAGAATGGGGAGTGCCACTCATTAAAAATTGTTCATGCATGTTCTTAAAATAAAACCTTCATTTCAAAAGATTGAGTAGGAGAAAGATTTCGAAGAAAGGACCTACAGCCTCTATCGTTGGTCCATAGGTAGCTTATGGTTTTGACCCCTAGGAAGGGACTTCATCATGTATCAGGTTGAATCTCCAAATGGATAAGGTATTTTAGCATGATTTATCATTGCACACCCCTAAGTAGTAATTATAAATCATATATAAAATATTGAAACAATAGTTATACACTTATGCTAATTTTATTAGTAACCTTCCCTAGAAGCTCTATTAATAAAATTGATGGCCAAAGAAATAACTATTAATATATGCTAGTTCATATGGGTCCTGGATGGCATATATTAATCAGGAGGAGATCCGTTTTTCTAATTGAATTTAGCAAGTCTCCACTAGGCGACTTGTCGAATTTTGAGTTAGAAATTATCGTTGTAAGTTTGTGATTTTTTCAAGGTTTTGGCATATAAACACATTTGTATATTTTACATGATTGTGTTATTTTACTAAATTATTAAGGTATGTTTGCTTATATTTGGTATATGATTCTTTATTAAAGATCAAAAGTGTCTAAAAACACTTTATCTTCAATACTTGACAAAAACCAATTAACCAGTGATAACTATAATGATTGAAAATGGAACCCAAATATCGTCCTATTTTTTGACATACTAAAATTTGTGTTGACAACTCTATATCCTCTCGAGCCTATGGGAGCTTCTGATAATGAGCATATCCAAGAGTATGATCATTGGAAGGATGCTAACAATCAGGCTTGCTCTTATGTTTGGCCAGCATGGATTATGTGCTGCAGGCTCAACATGAAGATTATGAGACTGCAAAGCAGATCTTGGATAATCTTGAAGATATGTTTAGAGGCTAGGCCCTAACAAAACAACAAGGGGCACTTCGAAATCTCTTAAACTGCAAACAAAGCTCAAGGACTCCTATGAAGAAGCATTTGATATTGATCATGGGTTACCTCGCTGAGGCTCAAACCAATGAAGCTAACATCGATGCTAATGCACAGATTACTATGGTCTTTGAAACTCTATTTAAAGAATTTATTCCATTTAGAGCTTCATTTAATTTAAGCAATAGATGAGATATGACCTTATTGAGTTGATGAAACAATTACAGGAGTTCAAAAATCTAATCAAGGAAACTCCTGCTAGTGGCGAGGCTAACTTGGCGGCTACATCTGTTTCCAATCCTAACCTTGGGAATGGAAAGAAGCAACGGGCTAAGAACAGGAAGTCTTCTATTCCTACAAATGACAAAAACAAGAAGAAGAAAAAGAAGAACCCGAAGAAGCTCAATTGCTTTTTCTACGGGAAGGTCAAGCACATTAAGAAGAATTACAAGGACTTCCTTTCTCAAGGAGGTAGATGTGATCTTCTAGTTATTGAAACTCGTTTGGTCAAGGAATCCAGTGACACTTGGGTCATAGATTCTAGAGCAACTAATCATGTTTGTGTTTCCCTACAGGGTTTCAAACAAATAAGAAGTTTGCTACATGAAGACTTAACGCTTTGGATGGATGATGGATCCTTAGTGTTGGCTGAAGTAGTGGGACATCTATCTATACTTTGATAATTGTAGGAATTTATTTTTGTAAGATTATTTTTATGTTCCTAAACTTAAAATGAATTTAATTTCTATAGCTTATTTATTTAAAGACTCTTATATAGTTTCTTTTAATAATAAAGTGATGATTCATCAACACAGATCTTGTATCTGTGATAGATGGATGAAAAATTATCTATATTTTATCAAACCTAAGATAGACTTACTACTAAACACTGAGGTTAATAATAATAACTTTGAAAGACTCAAAACTTCTCACTCTAATAAGAATTATCTTTGACATTTGCGACTAAGTCATATTAACCTAAAAGGATTCAAAGATTAGTAAGGGATGGACCTCTAAATCACCTAAAGGTGGAATCTATACCACAATGTGAATCTTGGTTGGAGGGTAAAATGACTAGAAAACCATTTGGGTCTAAGAGCAATAGGGCCGAAGGGGTTTTAGAGCTTGTGCATAGCGATGTTTGCAGTCCTATGAACATTCAAATACGAGGAGGGTATGAGTATTTGTCACTTTTTTTGATGATCACTCAAGGTATGGGTATGTGTACCTAATGCATCACAAAAGTGAAACTTATGATAAGTTTAGAGAGTTTTGGGCTGAAGTGAAAAAGCAACGAGGTAGACCTATAAAGGTGCTTCGATCCGATCGAGGTGGTGAATGCCTTTCTGATGAGTTCTAAGGACACTTATTGGAGAATGGGATTCTATCCTATTTCACTGCGCCAGGCACTCCGCAACAGAATGGCATAGCTGAAATAAGAAATAAGACTATATTGGACATGGTTAGGTCTATGATGAGTTATTCAGTATTGCCTTTATCCTTTTAGGGATATACACTACAAACCGCATGTTATCTTTTGAACAATGTGCCTTCAAAATAATTTCCTAAAACTCCTCACGAGTTGTAGATGGAGAAAAAGACATTCTTAAACCACATTTGCATATGGGGATATCCAGCTCCTGTCTTGTTTAAGAAAGTAAATAAGTTGGAAGCATGTTCGAACGCTTGTATGTTTGTAGGATATCCAAAATAGACTAAAGGGGGTTATTTCTATAACCCAAAAGAAAATCAAGTCATGGTTTCAACTAATGCAACTTTCCTTGAGGAAAGTTACATGGACGACTTTAAGCCCTAAAGCAATGTGGTGCTTGATGAGTTGGCAAGTGATTCAATCACTCGTGGGGTTCCAAATTAAACTGTTCTGATCAGCGTAGAAAAAACAATCAAACCTGAAAAATAACCGAAGGGGCTTTGGCATAGTAGGAGGATCAGGCATCAACCCAGGTATATGTTCGATGGTAAGGCCTTCTTGGCTAAACCGGTTGAACATGACAAGGATCCTTACACTTATAAAAAAGCTATAGAGGATGTTGATTTGAAACTCTAGACAGAGGCCATGGACACAAAGATGAAGTCTATAGAGATTAATCGGGTCTAGGAACTTGTAGATCTTCCCGAAGGGGTAAAACCCATAGGGTGTAAATGGATCTATAAGAGAAAGAGAGGAGTGGATGGAAAAGTCAAAACCTATAAGGCTACTAGTAGCTAAGGGATACACGCAAAAGGAATGAATCGATTACGAGAAAACCTTTTCACTTGTAGCCATGCTTAAATCCATCCACGTTCTCTTGTCCATAGCTACCACTCTCGATTACGAGATTTGGCAAATAGATGTCAAGATGGCTTTTTTAAATAGCTATCTTGATGAGTCCATTTATATAGAGCAACCAGTGGGTTCTAGGCTAATGGTCAAGAGGATGAGGTTTGTAAGCTACTAAAGTCAATTTATAAACTTAAGCAGGCTTCCCGTTCTTGAAACATAAGATTTAATCAAGTGATTAAGATTTATGGGTTCACACAAAATGTAGACGAACCATGTGTTATAAACGCATTAAAGATGGGAAGGTGGTTTTTCTACTACTCTATGTAGATTACATTCTGCTAATTGGCAATGACGTAGGGGCATTGTCATCAGTCAAATTATGGTTGACCAAGTAGTTTGATATGAAAGACTTGTGTGAGGCTAATTATGTTCTTAGTATCCAGATATTTTGGGATAAAAAGAACAAAATGATAACTTTATCTCAAGCGGGCTACATAGATAAAATTCTCAAAAGGTATGCAATGCATAATTCCAAGAAAGGTGGGCAACCATTTAGGTCTGGAATTACTCTTTTTAAGAAAGACTCTCTAAAGTCTAATGAGGAAAGAGAATACATGAAGAATATGCCTTATGCTTCGGCAGTAGGTAGTCTCATGTATGCCATGCTTTGCACACGATCGAATATTAGTTATGCGATCAAGATTGTAAGTCAATTTTAGTCTAATCTAGGATCGAACCACTGGGTTGCGGTCAAGCATATTTTCAAATAACTGAGAAGGACTTAAGAGTATATGCTTGTGAATTCAGGTGAGGATTTAACACCTCTAGGATATATTGATTCAAATTTCTAATCTTATATCGATTCAAGAAGATCGACTAATAGTTTGTGTTTACTCTGGGCAATGGTGCCATTGTTTGGAGAAGTGTCAAGCAAGATTGCACTTCGGATTCAACAATGGAGGCTGAGTTTGTGGCAACTAGTGATCCTTTGAAAGAAATAGTGGGCTCTGCAAGTTCCTTGGGGATCTTGAGGTAGTTCCTAGTATGGATAAGGCAATATCGCTGTATTGTGATAGCATAGCAATGATAGCTATGCTAAAGAACCAATATTTCACAAGAAGAGTAAGCATATTGATCGAAAGTATCATGTGATAAATGACTTCATTTAGGGCGAGCAAGTTGCAGTTTGCAAAATCACATCCAATGACAATTTAGCTGATCTATTCATGAAGGCACTAACTATGAGAGTTTTCGAGAGGCATGTGGAAGCTATGGGGATGCAGCATTTGTCATATTTACTCACTTAGTGCACGTGGGAGATTGTTAGACATCTATGTCCTAAGGAGTAAAAATAAAATATGTTTCTGGAGACATTTTTATCAATAAAGAGTTCATTTATTATTCATATATGAAATTATTGCCCTTTTTATGTTCATATTTGTTTGATGTATAATAAGCAAATAAAAGTCTGAGACTATCGGCCTAAGCCTTTAGAATCAAGCATATAATGGACAGATTATGCAAAAGACATGATTCTAAAGGTGATGGTTTAAATTATAAGATCCACAATCGAGGGAATAAACTTGGGCACTTTGTTCATGCAAAGATTGTTATGTTGTCTATATCTGTAACGAGAGATGGTTTGTCTTGGCCATCAGAAGTGGATTCCGCAAATAGAAACATTGCTGCATTGTCATAGGTGACGATGTATTGGATTGAGACATAAAGTGTAATTGATTTAGATTAGTATTTCTATCTCGACAAATCAATTCACTTTAGATAATCATGTGTATTATATCTTAATCCTGAGATGAATAGTGGGCCTGTTGTCTTGACTTATGTCTTTTGATGTACCAAAGGGTGACATCCATCATATATGTTGGTACGCATGCCGGTATATTAGAGACATAACTTTTGATAGCGTAGACTTGTTATTCATAGATAGGAATCCATAGCTCTTCTTTAAATATAGTTGATATCCTCTTATATATGTTTTCTTGTAATTAGAAAACTAGAGCGCTTAACCATTTGGATACATAGGACTAACCAAATGGTATACTATCTTTGGATAGTAAGTTTTACGATGGTAAGATAATGGAACGTAAGAGAAAAATAATCAGGAAGGTAAGACAGAATTTATCCTTAAGCCGATTATGGATAATCCTATGGGAATATTATGATATGTCATAGAGACTTAGCTATTTGGGCTTTGTAATTACACATAGTTCAAGTGTGCAGCTCCAAGCTTTTAGTGATAAAATGTATATCTAGGATCTTGAGTTTCATAATTATAAGGAGCTTGAACTATATAGGTCTATCAGCTCCCCTTTACTAGCTCATAATAAACCATGTAACGATACGACATGCTTTTTCTAATTAATTGGTGACTTATTTTAAATTATTAGATTGGCTAAAATTTGATAGGATCAAATAAGTCATGTCTGTTATTGGTTGAATTAATTTTAAGAAAATTAATTCAAGATTAACTTGTTGCATTATCGAAAATATTTATTTTCCTATAGATTATCTAGATAAAGTTATTTTAATCAGATAACTTCTCTATTGGGTTATTTGAATTAAAACCGAGCTTTATCCAAAGAATCTCTAGTGAGAAATAAAATATTCACAGAGATCATTTATCGTAAGTTCTGCATGCTAGTTTTCAAGTTCGGCCTGTCGATGGAGTAAGTTCGGCAAGCCAATCTGTCAGTTTGGCTTGCCGATCGAACAATAATTTGATTACACGTTTTCACACGTTTTTATTAGATATTGATCCAGATTCAAATTTTTGAAGCCTTATCTGATAAGGACCAACCTGAAGACGAACTCCACAAATAGGGAGTGGGACTTCTATGTTACTAAGATCAATTGAGGAATTAAGAGTGAGAACTCTATTCTATGAGTCTCTAAAACTCCCTAAGAGCTATTGTTCATAAATCACAAACCTTAGTTCTACGTTTTCTCAATTAGTTGGATGGAGAGTCACTGGGGAAGAGCTTATGTTATGCACCCATATGCACTTCTATCCTAGGTAAAGAATAGCAAAGAAGACTAGTTGGTTGAGCCTCTTCTAGAATGCCCTTCTCTTCACGGATAACAGGAGCTCTTCGACATACAAGGTTAGTAAGATCTGGTTAATTTATGCATATAGCATGTCAAATTTGTGTTTTGAAAAATAATCTAATTAAAAATTTTAAAATTTTTGCTGTGTTCTATTTTTCCAACATCTCAATGGAGACGTCTAGACCTTTATGTCTCAATGGAGAATATATTAATAGAGAATTGTGGTGTGGGATGCTCCCTTGATGATCACAAGAGAGAAGAGGAGATTGTACATGTACTATTGTCCTACATAGCAACGTTTGATATAAATGATTACTGATGTGGCCACAAAGTCCGATGAGGTATCTAGGATACTACCCTATTCAAGACCCCTAAATGCATGCTCAAGATAACAAAGAGAATATGAAGTGAAATGAATGGCATAAATAAAGATGTTTAGGTCATGAGCTCATGCATACTCACATTATCATTATGTTATGCATTGATTCTATTTACAAGGCTTAGCTTACTTAATTATGGTAAAGTAGCTGATGGCACCTTCCAACATTACTAGCTAAGGACTAGAGGGTTTGCTAGCGTACTCTCAATGCTTGTGGACTCGTGTATATAGACTAGCTAACTTGTTATTTTGAAGATCTGTTATATGAATAGCTTTGAACACTTGTTATGGCTATCTTTAGTACTCGCTTATGCCCATTTGGAGATGTGTATTATATTACATATTTATTTGGCTAATTAGATGGGTTTGGTGAAATATGATAGTAATATAATCCATGAGCTAGTTTTCAAAAGTTCAAAGTTGTCCTTATTCCTATGCTTACTTATTTAGCTTATAATGCACATTATTACGCATTGTTCTATATATCAAATTTATGCATGTATTGGCCATTTATTGTGAGCATATGTAAGAAAATTAGGTAGACGGAGAGATCAACTTAAGGTGCTATATAATGTTACACTACGATCTAGAGAGATTATCCATTCAAGTCAGGTGTTACATGCCTATCTAGTGATAATTAATAGCAGGGAGATTTGTGGATTTGGTAGTATTATATAGATATATATATATATATATATATATTAGATTATGAGATGATCTTAGGTATGGAATGGTTAACAAAGTATAATGCCTATGTTGACTATAAAAGGAAGACTGTGGTGTTCAAACCCTTCAAAGAGGGAGAAGTTTCATTTATTGGTGCAATAGATGGATTGAGAACACATGTGATATCAGCCTTCTAAGCTAGGAGACTACTAGATAGTGGATGTATGGGCTATCTGGCTAGTGTTGTTGATTCATAAGTGGAGCAAACATTGATAGTGGAAAATGGCCCAACTGTGAATGAGTTTTTGGAGGTGTTCCTAAAGGATTTACTAGGGTTGCCACTAAATAGAGAACTTGAATTTGATGCTGAATCAATGCCTAGTACAACTTCCATTAAGACCCCACACAAAATGGCCCCAATTGAGTTAAAAGAGTTGACGGTCAAGTTGTAGAAGCTGTTAGACAAAGGATTTATTAGACCAAGCTTCTGTTTAGGGTGCACAAGTGTTAATTTGTAAAGAAGAAGGATGGAACAATAAGACTATGTATTGATTATAGAGAATTGAATAAGGTAATAGTTAAATATAAGTATCTTTTACCTCGAATTGGTGATCTATTTGAGTAGTTATAAGGAGTCATAGTATTCTCTAAGATTGATTTAAGGTCAGGTTCTCATCAATTGAGAATTAAAGAAGAAGATGTACCAAAAATTACTTTTCAGACCAAATATGGGCATTATGACTTCTTAGTCATGCCACTTTGATTGACAAATGCTGCAACAGTGTTTACGGACCTATGAATAGTATTTCAGGATTTCTTGGACAATTTTGTTATAGTTTTCATTGATGACATCCTTATTTACTCTCGTTCGGGGGAGTTGCATGCAGAACACTTAAGGACAATCCTAAGAACTCTTAAGAAGAAGCAATTGCATGTCAAGTTCAAGAAATGTGAGTGTTGGTTGAAAAAAGTAGCCTTTCTTGGATAGGTAGTTTTGTGGATCCTAGTAAGATTGAAATGGTAATTAACTAGCCTAAACTGAGCAATGTTTTAGAGATTCATAGCATCCTTAGTTTGACAGGGTACTATAGGAGATTTATGGAAGGATTTTCAAAAATAGTCACTCCTCTTACTTAGTTGATAAGGAAGAATGTGTATTTTAAATAGTTTGATACATGCGAAAGTAGTTTTCAAGAGTTGAAGAGTAGATTGGTACTTGCTCCAATTCTCACAATTCCTACGAGTAATAAAGGATTCATGGTCTATAGTAATGCTTCCATGAATGGTTTAAGATGTGTGTTAATGTGGAATGTGAAAGTCATAGCCTATGCTTCTTACCAACTAAAAGATTACATGAAGAACTACCCCACTCATTATTTGGAGTTGGCAGCTATGGTGTTTTCACTGAAGATATCGAGGCATTAATTATATGGTGAGAGATGTGAAATCTATACTGATTATAAGAGTTTGAAATATCTCTTCATCCAAAAAGAGCTTAATATGAGACAAAGGCAATGCTTGGAGTCCATCAAAGAATTTGTTGCATCATTAATTATCATCTTGGAAAAACTAATATGGTGGCAGATGCATTGACTAGAAAATCCTTAGAAAATATTACAGTAATGTCAGTGATTCAGATACCCATTGCAAGAGATCTACAGATCATGGAGTTGGAATAGTGCCATATGGGTTAATAGAAAAAATGTCTGTAATGACATTGCGACCTACATTACTAGAAAAGTTCAAGCAAAACTAGAGTTCAAATCCATTCCTTTGTCGTTTAAAAAAGAAGATAGAGGTGGGGAAAAGTAAAAGTTTACAAATTTCTAAGCATGAGATAATTAGGCTTGGGGCAAAGCTAAGTGTTCCAAATGATAAAGTCTTCAGAAGGAAATAATAGATGAAGCTCATAATACTCCTTAATCAATACATCCTGGTACAAGCAAAAACATACAAGGATCTAAAGGCTCATTATTGGTGGCCAAGGATTAAAAGAGACGTTGCAAAGTTTGTGGGAGTGTCAAACTTGCCAACAAGTAAAGGGAGAACACTAGAGACCCACTAGTACATTACAGCCTTTAGAGATCCCACTGTAGAAATGAGAAGATATTGAGATGGATTGTGTGACTAGATTGCCAAGGACGAAGAACGGATATGATTTGATTTGAATAATCATTTATAGACTAACAAAGTTAGCCTATTTTCTTCCAATCCGAACAAATTACGCCATAGATCAGTATGCTCGATTACATGTGAAAGACATTGTTAGATTACATTGGATACCAATGACGATTGTCTTTGATAATTGTCTATGATTCAAATGCATGTAAGATGCACAACAAACGAGTGAAAGCTGTAGAAAGTAATTTAGCTACTATCCTTTCATATTTGCTAGACTTTTTTGGATAGGGACATCCTATTAAGTATTTTCCTAGTTAGTTTCAAAATCTTAACCCTTTTAAAGTCCACTTTGGCTCTACCCTCCAAACAAGACAATGAGCTTTTTTTTTTTTTAGTTGCTTGTTTGCGATAATTTTTAGTTTTTAAATGGTGTCTTTCTATAATTTACACTTGGATTTTTTACTTTTTTTAATAACAGAGATTGTTGTTGTTTTTCTTATTTTATGCAGTAGAGATTGCAGCATATTCATCATCAAATATATTGAATATTTAATAGAATACGAGGTCCTTTATTTGTTGAAGGAGAAAGATATGACATTGCTGCAAAAAGATGGCAATTGAACTGTTCAATTCAATCATGCAAGAGATGACAATATATGCGCAAAACAGATGAGGGAGTCTCGTCCTTGTCATGAAGAAGTTCTTGTATATGCTTCAAATTAGTCTGATTAGACTTTAGTAGTTTAACTATATATTGTTTCATATAAGTTGGTCATGTTGTGGATTGTTATTACTATTTATTTTCTTGTACAGGTTACAGTATGGTGGCTGATTGTTCTTAGTATTTGGAATTAAAGTTGTATCTGTTATGGCTAGTTTGTTCAAAGTTGCATTATGTTGTTGTACTACTTTAGTTCGATTTTTCTTTGTAAAATTGACAATAATTATTTTACAATTGACAAAAACAAAATAAATTTGAGAGCTGAAGAAATGTATAGCAAAGTGTAACAATTGATTAGGAGCTAGAGAAATGTATAACAAAGACTAAAAATTTGTCTCTATGGTTGTTGTTGGTTGTGGATAATTAGAGATACCAATATAAATTGATAGGAACATTTTTTGATATTATCTCATTTTGAGCTAACTATGTACATAAAATTCTGTGAAGCAAAAATTTTATGTAAATAAATCCCTAGTTCAACTTTTCAATTTACTTTTTGTCTTATTTGTGTACGCTTAATATTTATTACATGTTACAAACTGGCACGTTTTTTATTTTGGAACCTGCTAGATTGTGTGATTTTAGTTTTTGATATCTCTCAAATGTCAAATTGTAGGGGTGTTCATAGATTGGATTTTGTGGATTTAAAGTGAATCAGAATCCAATATAAAACTTTTGGATCTAGAAAATATAATCTGCGATTCAATCCAAAACCTTCAAATTAGAAAAATCTCAACCCACAATCCAATCCAAAGCATTTAGATTGCATTCATAGATTCACAGCTTAAGGGGCTATTTGGTATTGCTTTCAAAATAAGTGAAAATGTTTTTGTTTTGAAAAATTAAATTTTTTTTAGAATTGTGCTGAGAATGTTTTTAAATTTTTATCTCAAAAAATGTGCAAAAATATTTCCAAAAATTTTGAGAACAAAAGCAGATAGGGCCTAAGTTATGACCTCCTAAAATACAAATATTGAAGACCAATTCTTTTAACATCAAATATTAAATAAACTATTTATAATATAAAATAGCTTAATAAAGTTAAATTTGTTACAACCAATCATTAAGACAAACTAATTTCAATAAAACTTAAAACAAAGTCTTCTTAAGAAAAAAAGACAAAATAAATTATTGGTCATTCATCAACAACACTTAAAATTTAAAGCCTTTCAACTTCAATCACTTCTCTTATGGTTTCCTATTTCTAACTTGAGTTGGGCTTTTTAAATACAACTTAATGCTAATTACTTAGCACAAAACATTAGAAAAGTTTTATGAAGAAAAAAGGAAAAGTTTTATTTGAATATATATTATTAAAATTATAAAATATATTAATATATATATAGGTTTTCGAAAGGACAAATTAGATAAATTGAGAGTTCCTCAATTTATAATCTAATTCAAAACCTTTAGATTGGGATTTCCTCAATATAAAACCAATCCAAAACTCTTTCTAATCTATTCTAAAACCTTACGATGAGATTGGATTAGATGGATCTCATAGATCCATGGATTTTATGAACACCCCTATCAAATTCAAACCTGCTAGATTATGTAAAGATAGAACTTATAATAATCATGTATTCCTCACTTTCTGAAACCTGCTTGGTTGTTACTCATTAGTTTTTGGCAGATATTAGATGTTGAATTGGAATATGCTATATTACGTAATGATCTTTACATAATCTTGCAAATACCAAATTGGAATCTTTTATATTTTTTTGGAATTTTTAGGTTTTTTTAGATTAACAATTGATATTATTAGTAATTTATATATTAGGACTTAAAATAGAACTTACAAACATGTATTCGTTGGTTTTGGAATCTACTAGTTTTTATTTTAAAACCCCTTTAGGTTTTTATTCATCAATTCTTGAAACTTGTCAAATGCCAAATAGGAACCTATTAGATTA
Organism: Artocarpus hirsutus; assembly: GCA_946598075.1. Classification (NCBI taxonomy): domain Eukaryota; kingdom Viridiplantae; phylum Streptophyta; class Magnoliopsida; order Rosales; family Moraceae; genus Artocarpus; species Artocarpus hirsutus. Next base: position 32,037 of record CAMOHE010054258.1, on the reverse strand, counting down.
TATACTTATTTTTACATTTTTAAGACTAATAATTGAATTAGGACTTAAAATATGCCTTATCAATTGACTTATTATGACTTCAATTGTAATACATAATTATCTCTATATTATCTTTAAAATAATTTGAAATGTTAAACAAGAATGTGAAAAGACTTTATTCTAAATAGGCATCTGGTATATTAAATTTTGGTGAAATTCAACTTACCAAATTACAACTATTATATTTGAAATGCTACATGTCAAATTACATTAACAAGTACACAGCTAGTATAATGGAATGTAAATTACTTTTGAGTGGTGCAACAATTAGACCAAGTTGTTGTTCAAATGAATGATGAATTCACAAGTTTTTTTTTGTTGTGTCCTTTCTTTCTAAACCTACAACATTTGGTTTTTATCTTTTTCCTCTCTCTCGCAGATGGTATTTTGTTGGATCTTGGTCATCCCGATGGAATATTTGTCAAGGGTCACAATATATTGATTTGCTTCATCTCTTTTGGTATCATCCATGTTGATGGGACTCCAAGTGTTGAATCGTAGTTTCATAAGTCATTCCAAAATCATAACCTGTTAGGTTCCAAAATTAAACTACAAAAGTATACTTCAAGCACTCTAAAAAACATGAATTGACACACAAAGAATTCGATGGAATCTGGTTCCAAAATATTCCTATATTTTCATTTCCTTTCTTTTTCTTTCTTTTCCCCTTCATTAATATGGTAATTTGGCTAAGAAATAAAATTCATATGAAAAATCCTAGGGGTTGTTTGGTTGTGTTTTTGAAATTTTTTTTGCCATTTTCAAAAACACAAAAAATGAAAACATTGTCAAGTAATGATTGGTTAACAATTGTGAAAACCAAAAATGAAAACATTTTTTTAAAAAAATTCACTTTTACACTAGACTTTGAAAAAAAAAGCCATTTTAAACTTTTTTTCCATTCCTTCGACTTGAGCCTGATCCCGCATCTTGCTATTGCCCTCTTCAACAGACCCAGCTACCCCGAAACCTATCCCTTGCCAGGTTCCATCGTCAGCCAACCCGGCGTTCATCCTAGTTAGAGATGATATTGAATCTTAGCAATGGCAACATGAAGTTTGGAGTGTGGTTTACGCCACCATGTTTGTCCCAACCCTTCCCCAACTTCGGTGACTTTTCGAGCAACTCTAGCTTGGAGTGTGGCTCACGCCACTAGTGTTCGCGGCTGGGAAGCTTACAATGAGCTTCAAGCTCCGATCTCCAATGTTCACAAGGGCAAGGTGTTGGAAAAACTATATGCAACAGAAATTTAAAATTTTTTTTCATTAGAGTATTTTCCAAAACATAAGTTTGATACATTATATGCATAAATTAACTAGATCTTACTAACTTTATATGCCAAAGAGCTCTTACAATCTATGAAGAGAAGAACGTTCTAAAAGAGCTTCAACCAACTAGTCTTCTTTGTTATTCTCTATCCACGACCAAAGTATATGTGGGCATACCTTGTATAGCTCTTCCTTGGTGACTCTCCTTCTAACCAATTAAGAAATACCCAAAACTACCATTCGCGATTTGTGAATAATAGCTCCTTGGGGAGTTTCAGAGACTCACAGTATGCTCACTCTTAATTTTTTAACTGATCTAAATAACTATGAAGTTACACTCCGTATTTATCAAGGTTAAACCCAAGAGTCAGTCCTTATCAAATAAGACCTCAAAATTCAAATCTAGATCAATATATGATAAAATCGCGTAAAAAAGCGTAATTAGATTATCGTTCAGTCCGTAGGCCAACTTAGCAGCTTGGCCTGCTGAACTTACTCCATGACAGGCTAAAACTAAAGACCGGCCTACCAAACTTACGATAAATGATCCCTATAAGTCTTTTATTTTCCACCCGAAATTCTTTGGATAAAGCTTCTATTTTAATTCAAATAACTTAATACAGAAGTTATCTAATTAAAACAACCATATCTAAATAATCTCTAGGAAAATAAATATTCCAGATAATTGAACAAGCTTATCTTGAATTAATTTGCATAAATTTAATTCGATCGATAAACAAACAAAAATTATCTGATTCTATCGAATTTCAGCTAATTTAATAATTTAACAAAGTCACCAATTTATTGAAAAAACACACCGCATTGTTACAAGATTTATTATGAGCTAGCAAAAGGGACCTGATAGACTTATGTAGTTCAAGCGTCAATAATTATAAAACCCAATATCCCACATACATGTTTCATAATTATCAATTATAATGCTACTCTACTAAAGGTTAGAGCTATACTCTTAAACTATATAAAATTATGAAGCCTGAATAGCAAAGTATCCATGACATATCATAATGCATCGTATCTTTATAGGATATCCAAAATAGGTTTAAGGATATATTTTGTCTTAAATTCCTGATTTTTTTTCTCTTATGTTTTATTATCTCACCATTAAAAAACTTACCATTCAAATATAGTATACCATTCGGTTACACCTATGTATCCAAATGATTGAGCTCTCTAGTTTTTCAATTATAAGATAACGTATATAAGAGGATATCATCGACTCTTAAAGAGGAGCTATGGATTCCGTATCTATGAATAACAAGTCTACGCGTATCATCATAAAATATGGATGTCACCTTTTCGTATATCAAAAGACATAAGCCAAGACAATGAGCTCACTATTTATCTTAGGATTAAGATGCAACACATATGATTGTTAAAAGTGAATTGATTTTCGAGATATAATTATTAATCCAAATTAATTACACTTTATGTCCCAATCTAATACATCGTCACCTATGACAATGCACCAATGTTTCTTTTTGTGGAGTCCACCTCTAATGGCCAAGACAAACCATCTCCCATTAATGATATAGACAATATAGTAATTTTTGCATGAATAAAGCGCTTTATTATTCCCTTGATTGTGGATCTTCTAATTTAGATGGTCATCTAGAATCATATCTTCCGCATAATCTGTCCATCATATGCCTAATTCTAAAACATTACACAGATAGCTTCAGACTTTTATTTGCTTAACATACATTCAACTAATATGAACGTAAATAAGACAATCAATTTGGTATATGAATAATAAATAAACTCTTTATTGATAAAATTGTTTACAAAAATATATTATATTTTTTCTCCTTAAGGCATACATCTCTAATAGAATGATCCTTGCAACTGTGGGCGGCGTTGCAAGCGGATGGTGAGATTTGACCCACCTCTCATCTAACCACCCCAATTACCCCCCCTCTGTCATCGCAGCCCTTTTAAACCACCTCCTATTGTAGCCAAGGTTGAAAAAGGCAACTCATTCAATATTTTTTTAATTAAAAATGTTCAATTTTTAGTTCTGATTTGCATAATTAGTTTATTTTATTGATTCTTTAATCAGTCCATTTAACTTAAATTTGATTAAGTTTACATTAATAATTTTTCTATTAAAAATTTGTTTTGTTTTCAAAAACACACTATTATGTACAATCAAACATAATTTTAAAATAGCCTTAGCACATTTCACAACAATTGTCATTTTTAGATTTTTTTCAATAACAAAAACCAAAATATAAAACACTATCAAACGAGCCCCTAAGGATTGAAATCTGGTTTCAAAATTTTGGAAAAAAAATCACATTCGAGATTTAGGTTATGGAAACTAACCAAGAGTCGTGTCGTGTTGATAGTGGCATTGCCTCACAATGGAGGAAATTGAATTAGAATCTTGTAGGAGAAATAAGGAATCAGAATATGAAAAGGAAAGAACATAGCTTAGAATCTTGTTCTGCATGAGTTGAATCGGAAATCATCGCCGTCGTTGTGGATTTTGGACAAGTTGCAATTTTTGTCACGGTGGAAGGAAAAAGTGTGAGATCGCGAGCAAAAACAGTTAGGAGTACTAGAATCTGGAACCTAGAAACCAAGGTTGGGTTAGATTGTCACCGTTGTTGGCTTTAAGTCGCCATTGCTTTGCATTTTAGAGGAGTAGAGGGAGAAAATGGGAAGCGACCTAAAACAGAAAATTCGAATTGAAGAAGGGCAGTTTTGTCTTTCAATAATTAAAGGGTTTGTTTTTATGGATTTTAGGGGAAGAATGATGATAACTGGTTGCATTTGTGACCATTCATGGTTTTTTTTTTTTTCCTCTCTTTTTATTTCTCCAAAATACTTCGGAACGAACGACATACCAGCTGAATGGGCCTTACTCCTCTGGGACCGTCTTTCAGCAAGCCCAGCCCAACCGTTTTAACGTTTCTAAGATCCCGCAGTAGAAGCAGAATCGAGGCGAACTTTAACCGGACAACTCGGGCGAGTCGTGTGGCCGACTCGCTCTCAGCCTTGGGTTTGGCTTAGCCTTGTTGACATCAATCAATCACAAACGAAAGCAGAGACGCTCTTGACCGGGCTGAGCACTTTCTTTCATCTCAATCCCAATGGGCGAGACGGTCACAGATGACGAATTGCTTCTCAAAAGCTTCTTCGCCGAAGTCAGCGAAGTCGAAAGAGACAACGAAGTCATCAGGTGCTTCTCTCTCAATTTATAATCTTTTCTACGTGATTGATTGATTGATTGATTCTGCTATTTGGGCTCTCTTTTAGGGTTTTGCCCGAGGGAGGGGGAGGCGGTGCTGGTATATATATTTGTATTTGGGTATTACCTGGTATTGGTGTGGACGATGAATTTGGATGACTTCTTTGCCTGATGCGTTTGTTCTGGAATTCCATGTCTGTATTATGGGAAGGTTAAAAAGTTTATGATATTTGTTGGTTGGGTGGGATATATATATATATATATATATATATATATATATATATATATATATTCTAGACTGTGTGGTGTGTTAAAATTTTAATGGAATTTTTTTTTACTAAGCTATCAAATGAAGCACTTTGCATGATCTGCGACACAGCTCAACTTAATTAAACCTCCCATGTGTTTTATGAAATGCTGCTGCAACGCTACACTTTTTCCCTATGTTTTACAAATTTTGTTAAAAACCACCTCTCGACTGGGAAGGTTTTAACACGATTTGTAAAGTATAGGGGGTAAGTACAATAATAATTGAAAACATATGGTGGAATTCAGTATTTCCATTAAACATTAGAGTTGGAGAGGTTTTTGTTATTATCCCGTGACTATATTCCTTCGGCTTTATGTTTGTGTATCTATAATACAATATATCTATATATATATATATGTTTTAAATAAATAGAGAGATGAGAACAGACTAGAGATTCAACACTTTCCAACTAGGTTAATAACCACTAAAAAACTCAACCAGGCCCTCATCCTAATTTATTAATAAAATAAAAAAGGAAATTAAATAAAGAAGTTTACAATCTAGCCAAAATGGAAAACCAAACAGAAGAAAAAAATAGCAATCAACAACCCTACAGAAAAGGCAAGCAAAACAACCAAAAATAAAAATCGGTTTTTCATCTATACATTTTGAACCCTTATGCTTTCGAACACAAAGATTGTATGCATCTTTCTTTTCATGATCAATAGGTATGCCTTTATGCAGCTTATTGAGTTATACCAATTTAGTCCAAGATTTTGAAACCACTAATTCTATTTCTTTCTGATCAAGTGTATAGTTATCGATTCTCTCACCTAATTGGACTTCAACATCTTTAGCCCTAGTTGCGTCGTTGTTGTGTTGCTTATTTTTATGTTGTTTTCTTGATTTAACGGGAGTGAATTCTCCTTTTGCTTTCTCAATCTGATATGCCCAAGAAGGTCCAGCGATTGCATTGGCTTCCTCTATAGCTTGATCAACCATTTGATTGTTATTAACAAAAACGAGCATTATAGGAATATTGCTTGATTGAACTTGCTCCGTAGAGTCTTTCATGTGGCTTTGATCATCTAAAGAGTCCTCTTATAGCATTTTTTGGGTTTTTCAGAGGTGAGCTTGCTTTCTGCTTGGCTATCCACCTACGTGTTAAGATTGTTTCCTCTTTCTGAGATTGACCTGTTGTGGTCTGCATGGCCACCAAAAAACACTTTCTTTTCCACTACGTTGTTGAACTAGTGGTTGTGAAACCAAAGTTTTCAGTGCTGAACTTCTAATGATTTGTTTGTTTTTAAGTGTTAACGGGAACATCGTCGAGGATCTGTTCTTTTTACGTGTTGCTGGGAACATCTGATGATAAGGTCGGCGATGGATTGGTATTTGTAGCTACATCTTCAAGCTCTTGATTGTTATTCTGAGTTGTCTTTTGAGCCGGGAAGTAAGCCTTTTTTACTTGGGTGGTAGTATCTTTTGTCTTTCTCTTATGTTCATCACGTTCATGGCTAGGAACATTATTTTGCCGACAGTCTACATTAGAATGGCCTATAGAGTAACATTTAGTGTAGAAATCTTGAAGGTTCTCGTCATCCACTAAAGCAAAGAAAGAGAACCCTTCCTTTTGACATGCAAAGAATTGGTAGGTTCTTCGACAAATCAATATCCACTACAATTCATGCATAGTGACCATAAACTTCATTAGCTGTAAAATTATCTAACTGAATTTGGTTTTCCAACTCCCGGAATTATCTAAGAAAGCAGTTGAGGATGCCAATATGTCCAAGCAAGATCATAAATTTTCCGCGTGTATGGATTAGAATCTGGAGTCCACTTCTGGAGTCTTAACATCCCTGGTTTTAGCATACATGTTTCAATTGTCCAGACCCGTGACGCTTACTCTAAATAGAACTGGAATTGATAAAAACCTCTACCGAGCTAGATTATTTTCCATTTTGTTGTCAGATTATTTTTCAGAAATTCGGATGGTTGTATCTTCACCTTTTAGGACCGGTTTCTCCGATTTAGGCAAGTCAACAATTGACATTTATTTAGAGCTTTGAACAACAATATATGACGTCTTCATCAGTAATTTGGGAATGGCTTTCACAGAGATGGACTCCGATGGATTGCCCATCAGAATTGAATCTGCAAAGTCCATTAGAACTAATTTGGACTGACAACTGCAATCTCAATTATTCATAAGTTTAACAATGAATGACCTTTGGAGCAACAAGGGCGACAAATCAGTGCCTCTGATTCGGTTTACGACAATGACACTCGCAGATGACTATTATCGTCGAGATCAAGATCACCGTAGCAACAAGTGTAGAGATTAATGCAGCGACGATGATGCTCGCATATGACTTGCTGGCGGCTTGGCCATGACGCGACGAGATGAGGACTCATGACAGCCTGACGACCACAAAAGGAGGCATGGCGAATGCTTGTCGGTGGTGGCTAACCTGACGAAGCATGGATGGTCACTGTCCTAACGAGGCCGGACAGAGGCACGTATGACAGCTTGACAGGGCGCCGTCTGAATTCAGTTGGGGGAAAGCCCTGGCAGAGAAAATTTTCAATTGGGCTGGCCCCAATCTATAATACAATATTGAATAGGCTGTGGTTAATTTTGATATTTCTATCACTCTGTTAAAGTGGTCTATAATATGTTCAATTATGTACGAGTGGCTGAAAAGGCAACTTTTGATAAACCTGTTGAGCAACTGTTAGCAATAACAAATTATTTTACGGTTTGGAAAATATGATTTACATGGTGGATTCGTGGGAAGGGTAAGGGTTAACAAGTGTAGCAGTAGAGAACGTATCTATTTGTACATATGTATTTTCTTCACCAGCCCTACCTTTATACTATACGGTGACAGGTTTAGAAATAACTTATTTGTGTTTCTTTACCCTTTTTCTTTATGGGAAAGACTAATAGTGGCTTTTTGCTCTTAATTGGGTATACTTTTTCTTAATGGCAGAAATGTTTAAATTTGTCTTTTGCTTTTTGTTTTTTATTTTTTTTTTCCTTATTGGGTGTGGAAGGTGTCTTTTTATTTAGAACGTCCCTGAAACACTTGTCCACGTGATTGAAGTGTTGCTATTTTGGGTTATTGCTTGGTGTATTTGTGTTTGATTATTTTTGTTGCTTGTTTGAGATGTCTTTGTATAACCTTTTCTGATATTTCAACAAATAAAAATTTGCAGGATCTTATCATGCTTCAAGTTGAACCCTTTCGAATATTTAAACCTATCGTTTGATGCATCTCCAGAAGAAGTGAAAAAGCAGTATCGAAGGGTATTTACTTCCCTTGGTTAGAACTATAATTGCTAGTACGTTGATTATTTTTGGTTCACAATTTGTCATTTATTGAGAATTTGATGGAAACATTTCTAGCTGTCATTGCTGGTTCACCCCGACAAATGCAAGCACCCACAGGCTAAGGAGGCATTTGCAGGTGTGTAGCCCTTCACTTATGCTATGGAGTGGAAAAATGTCTTTTTCTTTCCCTTTTGTGCGGTGGTGGGGGGGGTGGATCTTGTTAGTTTGTCACTATTATTCTCTGCTTCCAATAGCGTTATTATGGTGTTCTTGTTGTATTCGTGCAAGTGTTTAGGTACATGGGAATTGGGATCAAAACATATATAATTAATGCCTGACATTGTTTTTAAACTCTGTTGAAAATCTTTCAAAGTTAGTATCCGGATTCTAGGGACTGAACAAGGAAATATTTTAGGTGATTGACAGCTATAGAATCAGGATTTATTGCTTTAATGAGCTGTGTAATTTGACAATTTTTTACTTTCCTAGTTTTGTTTTCTTTCCATCATTAGATTAGGAAAATCAATCACTGTACCAGTATATATGTAGCATCTATGTATCATTTTTCATTCAGAGAAATAAGAAATATTCAATATTCTCTCAAATCTTTCATGGTATTCGAGCCCTTTTGATCCTAGGGCTAAAACCGTATCCATACTGCCGTCACCAACCACCCCGTGCGCCGTCCTCTACCGTGCATCCGTACAGCCACCGTCAGTCGCCGTCTGTACAGTCCGTACACTCGTCAGTACATCACGTCGACCTCGTGCAGTCGCCTATCGTCAGTCGCCGTCTGTACAGTAGTCCCCGTACAAATCCGTACCCCATCCGTACACCATGTGCAGTCGTTGTCCGTACCGGTCCGTACCCGTCCTGTACAATTTCGCGCATCACCGTCTGTACGAGTAGTGTAGTTGCCTGTTGTCACGCGTCCGTACAGACCGTATGCTTACATGGTGAAATTCAAAATGGCCATAGAAAAACTCAGTTCCTCCTCCACAACATCTGACGCCACCTCTCATCAAAATTCCACTGTCTCCAATCCTAGTGGAATGTCAGACAATAGCCAAATCCTCATTACCGGACACAAACTCAATGCGAACAATTATCTCCAATGGTCCCAATTTAGTGATGATGTTCATTTGTGGGAGAGGAAAAGATGATTATCTAACTGGGGAAGTTGCCATTTCAGAGAAGAATGATCTACAGTACAAGACTTGGAAGACCAACAATCACTTGGTAATGTCATGGTTAATAAATTCGATGAACAATGAGATATGTGAGAATTTTCTTCTATATGGGACGGCAAAGGAGATTTGGGATGCTGTGAGAGAGACATTTAAGTTCTAAAAATACCTCAGAACTTTTTAAGATCGAAGCCAAACTACACGATCTCCGACAAGATCTTACTATCACCCAATATTTCAACACTCTTACCCGCTATTGGCAATATCTTGACATGTTTGAAGTCCACAATTGGAAGTGCTCCGAAGATACAACCCTATACAGAAAGATTGTAGAGTAGAAACGGACATTCAAATTCCTTCTTGGTCTCAACAAAAACCTAGATGAAGTCCGAGGGAGAGTAATGGGAACCAAACCTCTTCTAAGTATTCGAGAAGCTTTTTCTGAAGTTCGGCGTGAAGAAAACAGAAAGAAGGTTATGATGGGATCCCAAAATTCCACTTCAAACCTTGAAGGATCTGCTCTTGCAGTACGAGGACCACCGCCAAGTAATAATGAAAATCGATAAAGGAAAAGGAGATCTTGGTGTGATCATTGCCGTAAACCTGGACATCTCAGGGAGACTTGTTGGAAAATTCATGGCAAACCTGCTGATTGGAAGCCATCGAGATCAACCAATAATAGAGAAAATCGTGCCAACATTGCAGTCACCTCGGATGACAACTCAACCTCAACTGAATCAAGTCCCTTTACGAAAGAGCAACTTGAGGTTCTGCAAAAATTTTTTAGCCAAAATACAGTCTTTGGTTCTCAGTCTCAATCGAGTAACTCTGTGTCTGGAACTAGCATGTTAGCACAAAAAGGTAATTCCTCATTGGCCCTTATGGTTGGCAAATGGCACACAAAACCATAGATTATTGATTCAGGAGCATCAGATCACATGACAGGAGATGCAACAACATTTTACAAATATAGTCCATGCAATGGAGACTCTATAGTCTGAATTGCTGATGGTACATTATCCAAAGTTGAGGGAATTGGTTCAGTGAAAATTACCAAGGATCTGACCCTAAATTCCATTCTTCATGTTTCCAGTTTGGATTGTAATTTACTTTCCATTAGTAAATTGACTCGTGATCTGAATTGTGTAACTAAGTTTTTCCCAAACTTGTGTGAATTTCAGGAATTGGATTCGGAGAAGACGATTGATAATGCTAAGATGTGTTCAGGACTCTATCTTCTCAAGGACCATACTCCTCTAAGAAGATAAGTTCAAACTACAAGTGGTGTCTCTTTTAAAAGTCAATCTGTTTTAAATTCCTATGTCAATAAAGATAGTGAAATTATGTTATGGCACTATCGCCTTGGTCACCCTAATTTTATGTATTTAGAAAAACTTTTTCCGTCAATGTTCATCAATAAAAATCCGATACATTTCAAACATGAAATTTGTCAATTCTCTAAGCATACTCGTAATACCTATCCCAGTCTTTCATACAAACCATCTCGTCCATTTGTCATGATTCATAGTGATGTGTCTAGAGTGAAAAATATAACAGGAACTTGGTGGTTCGTATCATTTGTTGATGATCACACTAGGCTGACCTGGATATTCCTCATGAAAGAAAAATCAGAAATAGGTCAAATTTTTCAAAACTTCAACAACATGATACAAACACAATTCCAAACCAAGATTCAAGTCTTAAAAACTGACAATGCCAAAGAATACTTCAAATTTGTTTTGGGTACTTATCTTCTAGGACAAGGCATAGTTCACTTAAGTTTTTGTGTTGATACTCCTCAACAAAACAGGGTAGTAGAAAGGAAAAACAGACATTTGCTTGAGGTTGCCCGATCTCTCATGTTTTCCACACATGTTCCAAAATTTTTTTGGGGAGAAGCTGTCCTTACATCCGTATATCTCACCAATAGAATGCCCTCCAAAGTTCTCAAATTTCAAACTCCCTATCAAGCCTTCCTTCAACACTTTCCTCATACCAAACTCATCTCATCATAAGATCCAAAAGTGTTTGGGTGCTCAGCATTTGTTCATGTACACTAGTAAAACCGCAGCAAACTAGATCCAAAATCCAGCAAGTGTATCTTTCTTGGGTATTCCTCAAATCAAAAAGGCTACAAATGTTATTCTCCCACTAATCGAAAATTCTACAACTCAATGGATGTGACATTCTTTGAACACCAATCCTACTACCCCAAAACTAAAATTCAGGGGGAAAACATGAGGGAATATCAGCTTTGGGAGCCTCATCCTAGTCATTCAATCCAACCTCTTGATCCTCCACAGTCCTTTGTTGAGTCATTTTTTCAGCTTGAGCCTCACCCCTAATCATATACAAATACAGAGTCAGTCACCATAAACACCAGTTTCACCTGTTCCCAATCAACCTAAATCACCACAGACTGAGAATAAGGAGCTTCGTGTCTATGTTAAGAGGAAAAGGCCTGTGACGGGAATGAAACTCTCAACTCCTCTTACACTTGTCCAAGAGTCCGAACCAAGTCCAAAACCTACTCAAATTCACTCAGGTAAAGGAAATTCTAATCCCGACTCAGATATGTCGATTGCTCTGAGAAAGGGTGTAAGAACGTGCACACAACATCCTATTCATAAGTTTGTCTCATTTGGTAAGCTATCTTCATCCTATCAGGCGTTTGTTTTGAATCTTGACAATGTGCAGGCCCCTAACTCCATTGAGGAAGCCCTAAGACATACAGAATGGAAAAAGACAGTTTATGAAGAAATCAGGGCCTTAGAGAAAAATGGCACATGGGTGATTTCAGAACTTCCACCCGGGAAAAGGCTTGTTGGTTGTAAGTGGATTTTTATTGTCAAACATCAGGCTAATGGTAGCATTGAGAGACGAAAAGCTCGTTTTGTTGTTAAGGGCTTTACTCAATCCTATGGAATCGATTACCAAGAAACATTCGCTCTAGTGGCCAAGCTCAACACTATCAGAGTCCTCCTCTCTATCGCAGCAAACCTAGATTGGCCATTACACCAACTAGACGTCAAGAATGCTTTTCTAAATGGTGATTTGAAAGAAGAAGTGTACATGGAGATACCCCCGGGATTGGAAACTTCATTCAACAACAACCAAGTGTGCAAACTTAGAAAATCCCTATACGGACTCAAGCAATCTCCTCGTGCTTGGTTTGATAGATTTGCAAAGACAGTTATGAGGCACAGATACACCTAATGTCAAGCCGATCACACACTGTTTGTAAAATTTTCTTCAGAAAAGAAGATAGCCGTACTAATTGTGTATGTGAATGATATCATCCTAACAGGTGACTATGAAGAAGAACTACTAAGATTGAAGGGATTCTTGGCTAGGGAATTTGAAATCAAAGAACTTGGTAAACTCAAATACTTCCTTGGTATGGAAGTAGCACGGTCTAAGACGGGAATATTCATCTCTCAACGTAAGTATGTTCTAGACTTACTCAAGGAGACAGGCATGCTTGGATGCAAACCTACTAACACTCTAATGGATCCAACCAAGAAGCTAGGAGTAGAGAAAGACAGTACACCTGTTAACAAGGGGAGATATTAGAGACTTGTAGGACATCTAATCAACCTCTCACATACACGACTTGATATTGGTTTTTCTGTTAGTTTTGTAAGTCAGTTCATGAACAACCCAACAGAAGAATACATGAAAGCAGTATATAGGATTTTGAGGTAGCTGAAGATGAAACCAGGAAGAGGCCTGTTATATAGAAAGAATGAGAGTCATGAAGTTGAAGTCTTCTCAGATGCAGACTGAGCAGGAGACATCTTAGACAAGCGATCTACATCAGGATATTGTTCCTATGTTTGGAGAAACCTTGTGACTTGGAGAAGCAAGAAGCAATCTGTTGTCTCAAAGAGCAGTGCAGAAGCTGAATTTAGAGCACTTGCTCTTGGTATTTGTGAGGGCATATGGATACAGCGACTTCTTAGTGAACTTAAGAGTATCAAGTGAGAAACCTATCAAGATGTGCTGCGACAACCAAGCTACTCTCAGTATTGTGAAGAATCCTGTGCACCATGATAGGACGAAACACATTGAAATCGATTGACACTTCATCTCAGAAAAGATTGAAAAAGGAATTATGCAGCTGATCTATACTCCTACGAAATCTCAAGTAACAGACATTCTCGCCAAAGCTCTTCTAAGAACTAACTTTGAAGAACTGCGTCACAGGCTGTGTTTGCACGACATTTACAACGCAGCGTGAGGGGGAGTGTTGAAAATCTTCCAAAGTTAGTATCCGGATTCTAGGGACTAAACAAAGAAATATTTTAGGTGATTGACAGCTATAGAGTCAGGATTTATTGCTCTAATGAGTTGTGTAATTTGACAATTTTTTACTTTCCTAGTTTAGTTTTCTTTCTATTATTAGATTAGGAAAATCAATCACTGTACCAGTATATATGTAGTATCTATGTATCATTTTTCATTCAGAGAAATAAGAAAAATTCAATATTCATTCAAATCTTTCAAATCCAAACAAGAATTTATTTGTACATTTCTTGTTTTCTTTTCCATTAGTGTGACATAATAAATAGATGTACAAGTTGCCTTGAACAAGTTATGCCAAGCATAACCAGAACAAACGAAGGAGAGCATCTGATTTAAGCATTTCACTTTTTATGAAATTGGGTTATGAAGGAAGATCCTTTGAGATCTGCATACTTGATGGAGAATGTGGAATTCATAATATTGTCGTTGGTTCTATTTTATTTGGTCAGTGCTTTTATATGTCAGTTTGTGAAATGTGTGTGGATTGTCCATTAAACATGCACTTTGGCTGACAGAAAGATTCCAATTCAGTTGGTTGTCCGTTGATGTAGAACACAAAGGTTTGACGCAATAATGGTTAGTATTTGATGTAAAAGTCTTCGGGTGAGCATTTTCTACGTCTGCAAAAGTTGAAAAGGCTTTCACATTATATTTTATTCTTTCCAAAACTATAAGGAACCCATGGTTAGGACTAAGGAAGGAATATGTGGAGAAGATTGTTGAAGCTTTACTGTTCAAACGGGTAATCTCAATTTTAGTTTTTGGCTGGTAGCAGATTGTGTCTTGGGCATTAGATGCAGCTCTGTTCAAAAGGGGCTGTAATGTTTTTATTGTTTATAATGTTATTTTTGCCGGTTTGCATGGTCTCTTTAGTGACTGACCTTTACGCTTAAATTCTCCTATTTCAGTGAAACTACTCTGATTTTTAACATCAAGACAAGAAACATGTAATTCTTGATAAGAAAACTAAAGGATGTAGTCAATTGTGTTGGTAGGGGTCCTTTGTTCTATTGATTATGGTGTATTAGGGCCTGGGGCGGGTATAGTTGTTTCTATCTTATCGGAGTTGACAGATGATTTAAGGTGTGTTAAACTTGTCCCCCTTGTGTTATTAATGCGTCTTGTTCGTATTAGCTTTTATTCACATCTTGACAACAAGCATTTCTTTCTGTTTTGGTCTGAAAGTTTGATATGTGTTACTGTGGTTGTAGTCAGTTGATTGGATAAATATTACTCTAAAGCTTTGAATTGATTAATATTTAAAAGAGATCATTTTTCCATGTTGAAGTGATTAGTTGGATATCAACCTAAGATTGTTCGTCTCTTGCAGCATTGGCAAAAGCTCAACAGTTATTACTTGATGACCAAGAAAGAGATTATATTCTTAGTCAAGTCAATGCAGCAAAAGGTACAGCATTAATCTTCATTTGTTTTTTTTTCCATTGAAGAACTATTAAACATGCAGATCAGCGTATTTCTTTATTGACCAAGAAGATTAGGCATTCGAATTCGATGTATTAAATTTGTTACTACTTATATACATGGCCATATCATGTATAAAAGGCCTCAACTTTTTTCTTCATTTGGACTTCAGAAGAACTCAGAGCAAAGAGGAAGAAGCAGCTGAAGAAAGATACCGCTTCTAAAATCAAGTCATTAGTTGAAGAGGTATATGCAGTTTCTCTCACATTTTTTGTCATTTGTTTATCTGCATAACTATCATTCCATCTTGTGTGCCATCTGGCAAACAATGATATACATGTCATCTTTTAAGTGATTTCTATACCCTATATCTGGGAGTACAAATGTAGCCTGTATATCGTCTTTTCTTCAGCGGTGTTTAGTCTTTTATTGATTTATTATCAATCCAAACGTTGAAGCATTACTCTTGTTCTAGGAGTTCCATTGGGCATCAATGTAGGGATTTACTAATTGCGTTGTCGGGAAAAAAAAAAAAATGTTGCAATATATGAGTGCATTATGCATGGCAGGGGAGAGTGGCATAAAGCATTCATTCAGTCGTATTGACTTCATTGCCCTTTTGTTGATGTTATTCATGGTTCCTTTTTTTTTTTTTTTTACTCTATTGATTGACTTGTTATCATATTCAGCATGGGTTTCACGCGTTTTTCTGAGTCTTTTTTACTCTCTCTCGGTTTCTTCTCTGTTAACTTTTTTCTCCTTTGGAACAGCAATAATCCTGTTGAAGAACCATGTAATATATTTATATAGTGATGTGTTTCCATGTTTCTAACCCAAGTTTGGTAATAGATCCATGGATTTATCATTTTATCTATTTATTTTTATTTTTTGACTTAATACAGGGGAAGTACGAGAAACAACATGAACAGTCAGAGGAGTTCAACCAAGAACTGAAGTTGAAGGTTAGAGAAATATTAACAGAACAAGAGTGGCGGAGGAGAAAAATGCAAATGAGGGTATGCTGAACTTTCATCTATGTTCATTCCTTTGGCTATCGTTTAAGTATCAATGTTTCTTTATGTTGGTGTCTTTTACTGGCATGAAGATATCCGAAGAGGAAGGTAGATTGAAAAAGGATGAAGAAGAAACCAAGGAGATGTGGAAAAGAAAGCGTGAGCATGAGGAACAGTGGGAAGGAACAAGAGAACAAAGGGTTTGTTTTTAGATTTCCCAATTAAAAGTCATCTATACTTCAGTATAATGCATACAATGGTTTGTTATATGTCTTAAACTTGTATGCATGGTGTAATTGGCGTATCCGCAATTAAATCTCTACCATAAAGTTATCATTCATCATGGTCTCTCATGAGTAATTTGTCATAAAAGGATGATTAGATGTAGCCAAGTTAGCTAGCGGTCAAAAGGGCTGCTTTTGAGCCCAAAAGATCGTTTGGTCTAGTGGCATTGGAATTTAGGGTGGGATGGGGCATTGGAGAGAGCTTGCGAGTTCAATCCCGCCTTATATTGCAAAAAAAAAAAAAAAAAAAAAAAGATAAAAATATGACTATTAGAGCTTCCACGGTTTTGAAATTCCAGTGGCAGTGAAGCAATCTGTTATCTAAAGGACAATGTTGAGGATCTCGTGTAATCTATCAAAAGTTGTTTTACCAAGTGACGTGTTAATTGAGTTATTAATGATCTCCCTTTGTATTTCTCTGTCAGGTTTCAAGCTGGAGAGACTTTATGAAATCCGGAAAGAAGGTGAGATATTGCTGTAGTTTTATATCGGCAATATTTATTAATATTATTATTAATATTACTATTATTATTATTATGATCAGATCGGCAATACTTCTTGGTGTTGTTATTATTATTATTCAATTGCTGTTATTATTATTATTCAATTTCAGGGCAAGAAAGGAGAAATTCGACCTCCAAAGCTCAAGACAGAAGACCCCAACAGATCTTATGTCCAAAGGCCTGTAAAGAGAGGTTAATTGCTTGAGCTTTTGTTGGGGCTCAGGGAAGCTGCAGATGTAGGAGAAGTCTGGTAATGATCTTCCTGTACGTCATTAAGACGAAACCCATTGTAAGGAATTTTAGGTTTGAATTACAGTAGAATTACCATTTACCAGAAAAAAAGTAAGAATTAACATAAAATATAGCCTTTACTTGGCAATTGTCACTTATCATTTGCTGTATCCACAAATTCCGAAGAATTGATTTGTTGATCCCAAGACCGCAAGACGGTACCAAGAATATGTTTGGTGAGAATCGTCCACTCCAGTGGTTGCTGTTTAAAGCAAAATTGGAGCATTTCACTTCACTTGCCAAAAAAAAAAAATGAATAAATAAAATAAGAATAACGGAAAAGAAAACATCCAGAAGAAAACAAAACTCTTTAGGTCTGCACTTCTATTGACGTTAGAGTATCCCAATACGATGTTAAATTGATATGTTAATGGTAAATTTAACTTTTTAATACTAAATTTCTTATATGTTAAGTGAGGAGGTAAATTTGTCATCAAATTTAGCATATAATAAATTTGGTATTTGATTTATATTAGTTGGTAGATTGACTTTTTTGCTTTAATAATAGAACATTTTTACTTTTAATTATTTTTTACAAGTTTTAAGGTTTAATAATTATGACAAAAGACATATAATATTTCAAATAGCATCGAAGCACAAAATACATCAAAATATTATTTTCGCATTTCTTAATAGCAAGTATAGCATTGATATTTATGTTGGAGATGGTTTTAGGTGAGATGTAACATGACATCATGACTCGAGCTCTTGGTTTGTTCCCTCTTCATGTGCTTTAATTACTTTGGAAATTTCTCATAAAAAAATTGTGTAGCCATTGCTTGCTTGCGGTATAAATTGAAATGATGACTTGTCAATGGATGCCCTGTTTGTTTCAAGCTTCCAATCATAGTTTGAACCATATTGCAGTTTCTGCTGTTCAAAATTTTTGTTTAAACTTAGTGAACCAAATGAGCAAGATCTACGGAGTTGGAGTGCGTAAAAAAAAGAAAGTAGTAGTCCTTTTAAGATGGTATTTTCATATTGTACAATGGATTAAGTACCTAAACCTCTCATATGTTTTTATGAAAAAGTCACATTTTAGCTTGTGTTTTTAGAATGTGAATTCAATAAAACGCCTGGAAAATTTTGGTATTTTTTCTTAATACGTATAAGGTCTTGAAATTAATTAAGTAATATTAGTATGTAAAATAGTGGATTAGTGTGCCGTAATTGTAGAAAAATCAGGGATGTTCCATGATTTATGGGCTGATTGGATAACTCTCATATCCTAAAGTTTAGGGATTCAATTAGGAGATTTTTTCTTTATTTGTTAGGATTTGTTTCCCCACTTTTAGGGATAATACCGTGTATATAATGGCTGGTATAGCCTTTTACAATTTAATTCATTCAGAATAATAAAGAAATTCTGTTCTTTTCAACATGGTATCCGAGCCTTACGTTTAGGGTTTCTGGGAAATTGAATTCTTGGCCTTCATTGCCAGTCCTTTTTTTTTTTCTTTCTGGTACAGAGTTTCCTCTCTTTGGGTTCAGGCCTTAATTGCCGTTACAATCCTTGTTTCTCTGGCCTTCATTGCCATTCTTGAACATGACAAAAACAACTATCTCCACGCCTACCTCTACACCTATTACTCCTCGTGAAACCCCATCTCAGCCCGTCAAAGATGATAGCCAACCACGGAACACCAGCGAACTCCAGAACATCCAACCTGCATATCGGCTTAATGGCAGAAACTATTTAAAATGGTCTCAATTGGTTCGGACATTTTTGAAGGGCAAGGGAAAATTGGGACATTTGCTGGGCACTGGACCGAAAGAGGGAGAGGCTGGCTTCGAAATGTGGGATGAGGAGGATTCCATGATCATGTCTTGGTTATGGAATTCCATGACCCCTGAGATCAGTGACACCTGCATGTTTCTTCCTACAGCAAAGGCAATCTAGGATGCCTTAAATCAGACCTATTCCAAGGTCCATGATGCAGCGCTGATTTATGAAATCAAGACCAAGACAACGGCTGCAAAACAGGGGACTAAAACAGTGACAGAGTATGCAAATTTCCTGCAGAACCAGTGGCAAGAATTGGATTATTATCAGACAATCAATCTGAAGTGCAGTGAGTGTGCTATTGTTATGAAGAATTTCATCGAACGAGATCGAGTGTACGATTTTTTGGCTGGCTTAAATCCTGAATTCGACCAAGTACGCATCCAAATTCTGGGCAAACCTGAGGTTCCATCTCTTAATGAGACAGTGTCCTTGGTCCGGGCTGAGGAAAGTCGCAGAGGAATTATGTTAGAACCTCAACCAACCGATAGTTCAGCCCTTCTCAGCACAAAAATTCGAAGCCTAACTCTGGATAGACCACCAACTGTTGAAAACAGCAAGCCTGAGTCATCAAAGGGAGTAAACCGAGAAGAACTTTGGTGCACTTTTTGTAAGAAACCAAGGCATACTAAAGATCGTTGCTGGAAATTGCATGGGAAACCTTCCACAACCAGCCGCGAGTGGGGAACTAGGGGAGGACAGCAGAAGCAAGTTCAAGGACAGGCTCATATGACTTCTCAAGATCAGAAACATAGCCTTGGAGGACTCAACACTGAAGAAATTGAAAAATTAAGGAGCTTATTGGGGTCTCTCGAAAAGCCTTCTTCAAACGAGAGCCATTGTTCCTTAGCACTCTCAGGTGAGTCTCGAACCTCTCTTGGATTACATGTTTCTAATAAAGTGTTTGGGAATTCTTGGATTCTTGACTCCGGTGCCACAGACCATATGACACATACTTCAAACCAATTCAAAACCTATACACCATGCCCAAGTAATAGGAAAATAACAGTTGCCGATGGTACAACAACCACAGTAGCAGGAATAGGAGATGTTCAAGTTACCTCTAGTCTAGTTCTTAAAGATGTCCTTCATGTCCCTCAATTATCCACTAATCTTGTGTCCATACAGAAACTTACACGGGACTTACTTTGTCATGTTACATTTTATCCAACTTATTGTGAATTTCAGGCCAAGGGTTCGGAGAGGAGGATTGGACTTGCTGAGGAGTATAACGGACTCTATTACCTGAATACATCCAATCAACCCAAAGTGATCAAGTCAAATTTATCCACTTCTTTTTTGTCTTCGTCCAATAAAGATGTCATTTGGTTGCATCATTTGCGTCTTGGTCATCCTTCTTTTTCAGCATTAAAAATAATGTTTCCTTCATTGTTTCACGGATTAGATGTTCAAACTTTTCATTGTGATGTTTGTGAATATGCAAAGCACACCCGTGTAACTTTTCCTATTAGCAATAAAAGGTGTTCTTCTCCTTTCTTTTTAATTCATAGTGACATATGGGGGCCTTCAGCTATTCCAAATATTTCAGGATCAAGATGGTTTGTGACCTTTATTGACGATTGTACCAGGGTCTCTTGGATTTTCTTACTCAAACATAAGTCCGATGTAAGTCACATCTTTCCTAATTTTCACACAATGATTCAAAATCAATTTGGTACAAAAATAAAGAAATTTCGATCTGATAATGCTCGAGACTATTTCAATCAAGTCCTGTCTCCTTATTTTCAAAAAGAGGGCATTATACATGAATCATCTTGCATCACAACTCCACAACAAAACGGGATAGCAGAACGGAAAAATCGCCACCTTCTTGACACTACTCGAGCTCTCCTGTTCCAACATAATGTACCAAAACAATATTGGGGGGAAGCGGTACTTACATCCGCTTATACCATAAATAGACTTCCTTCTCGGGTCTTAGATTCAAAGAGTCCAATGGAAATTCTTTCCCAATTTTATCCTGATTTTCACCCCTCCTTCAATCTTACTCCTCGGGTGTTTGGATGTACTTCCTTCGTCCATATTCATAGCAATGATCGAGGGAAATTAGATCCTAGAGCCATCAAGTGTGTATTTGTAGGATACTCAGCCACTCAAAAAGGCTACAAGTGTTACCATCCACCCTCCAAGAAGCTATATGTCTCTGCTGATGTCACCTTTGTAGAAGGGAAACCATACTTCACCATTCCTTATCTTCAGGGAGAGATATCAACAATGGAAGATAAGGATTCCTTAATGTTAGAATTACCGTCCCTTGAGTCATCTGTGCCGCATTCCTATCCTGCATCCCCTCCTGCATCAGCTAATTCTCCTGAGTCATCCAATTCACCAACATCTGAACATCCTGGTTCATCCGAGTCACAACAAGGGAACTGACTTTTGATCACTTTCGGTTTGACCAAGTGTATGCAAGAAAAAGGGATCCAACACCAACTCCAAGGCAAGCTCAATCCACCAATCCGACTCCTGGAAATGAGGTACTAATTTCTGAACCTAACTCACCTCTTACATTTGAAACCGAACCTCTCATCACTAACGATGACCTACCCATAGCAGTGAGAAAAGGAACCCGAGAGTGTACCAAGCGACCACTATATCCCTTATCCCACTCTGTGTCCTTTCAAAAATTTTCACCAAACCATAAGAGCTTTCTTTCAACACTAAACAAAATACCTATTCCCAACACTTTATCTGAGGCATTATCTAAGGAGGAATGGAGGAGTGCTATGAGGGCAGAGATGGATGCACTGGAGAAAAATGAAACTTGGGAGTTGGCTGACTTGCCAAAAGGAAAAAGTGCAGTAGGATGTAAGTGGGTGTTTGCTTTGAAGTTTAAGGCAGATGGGTCACTAGAGCGCTACAAAGCAAGACTTGTTGCCAAAGGTTATACTCAGACATACGGGGTAGATTATCAGGAGACCTTTGCACCTGTAGCAAAAATGAACACTGTGAGGATTTTATTGTCACTAGCTGCTAATTTTAATTGGGAGTTGCAGCAATATGATGTGAAGAATGCATTTCTTCATAGGGAATTAGAAGAAGAAATTTACATGAGTATCCCACCAGGGTTTGGTGGAGCAGATAAACACAAGGTTTGCCGATTAAAAAAGGCTTTGTACGGCTTAAAACAATCCCCACGTGCTTGGTTTGGAAGATTTACCAAAGTGATGTTGGCAATTGGTTATAAGCAAAGTCAAGGAGATCACACACTCTTCATTAAACATTCGGCCTCAGGGGGAGTCACAGCCTTAATAGTCTATGTGGATGACATAATTGTGACTGGAAATGATGAAAAAGAAAAGCAAGTATTGAAGCAGTGTCTGATCAAGGAGTTCGAGATAAAAGATTTGGGAAGACTGAAGTACTTTTTAGGGATTGAAGTAGCTCACTCCAAACAGGGAATTTTTATCTCTCAGCAAAAGTACGTCACTGATGTTCTTAAAGAAACTGGCATGTCGGCAAGCAAACCAGTTGCAACCCCAATTGAGCAGAATCACAGGCTGGGAGAAGCATCAGGAGATAAAGCAGTGGATAGAGAGATGTACCAACGACTTGTTGGGAAACTCATTTACCTTGCACACACGCGACCAGACATAGCTTACTCAGTTAGTGTCATCAGTCAGTTCATGCACGATCCTAAGGAAACTCATCTACAGGCTGTTTACAGGATATTACATTACTTAAAATCCCATCCTGGAAAAGGAATAATGTTCAAAAGGAACTCTGAAATCATTCTTGAAGCCTACACAGATGCAGACTATGCAGGATCTCTCGTGGACCGAAGATCAACCTCAGGGTATTGTACATTCCTTGGAGGGAACCTAATATCATGGCGGGGCAAAAAACAGAATGTGGTAGCTCGGTCAAGCGCAGAAGCAGAATTTAGAGCAATGGCACAAGGAGTATGCGAGTTGTTGTGGGTGAAAATAATTTTAGAAGATCTGAAGATCAAATGGAGTAGACCCATGAGACTTTATTGTGATAACAAATCAGCCATTAGCATTGCACATAATCCAGTACAACATGACCGGACGAAACACATTGAGATAGACAGACATTTCATCAAAGAAAAGTTGGAGAGTGGTCTAATTTGC
>CAMOHE010054257.1:0-20681 GCA_946598075.1 Artocarpus hirsutus | reverse complement strand
TCCATTTCATTAAAAAAAAAAAAATTTATTCCAAAATTCTGTACTTTATTAATAAGTATGTTTAAGTTTACGATCATGTTTAAGTCAAGTGACGGCTACGTAGGTAGGGTCGTCACATTTATTGGGTCGGGAGAGGCATATAAATAGCCTTTAAACTACTGCTACATCCCAAGCTCAACATCCTAGTCTTAAACTTGATGATCATATCGACTAGACATCATCGGTTCTCTAGTCTTTCCTATCTATACATTTATCAGGGAGATCGCATTGATACTCTCAAAGGATGTCATTCCTTCTCGTCTATCATTTTTGGAAGGACATGTCATAACTCCGTAGCCTCAGTTTAGAAGTCCTTTGCTATGAGTCCTAGTAAATATTACTCTCAAGATGGCGTCATAATTGGGCTTATTTTATATGACGAAGCACACTCATATTTTTTTTTTAAATGAAAATAACTTAAGGTTACTCCGACCATCAACTACATAACTAAGTTTTCTTTAAAAGGTTGAGCGACACTCTCATAAGTTTGCACCACCACTAATTCTAGATGATTTCTTCTTAGTATAACACATCTTATCTAGTCAAAGGATTTCCATTATCCCTACATTTATATTTCTCAGTATTTATTTACTAGTGAAGGCTCAGTGTTTGACTCTAAGTGTAATGACCCGCAAAATTCAAAAATTTATAACTATGATTAATTAAGGATTTTTTTCTATATTACTCAGCTAAGAGCGTAAGAAAATACAAATTTAGCATTTATTAACATGCAAATTTGAAGGTTTTACTAGCTGTAAGACCTTAGAAATAAATAATGTTGTGAATGCACAAATTTATGTGCTTTATTTATGAAACATGTAATAATGTAATGTTATGATAGTACATTAAAATAATTAAAAATAATTATTTGATGTACTAAACCAAGAGTTTATGATTTATTAATTTTATACATGAGCCAAAAAGATGATGTTATTGGCAAAAGTAGAATTTCCAACTTACTAAGATTATGTGAAAATTCCTATGTGATATCAGTTTAGTAAAAGAAACCCAGATCAATAGTGATCATGAGCTCTATACCATAAATTAAAAATGATGAGCACTAAGTTCAAGGATGCAAGAATTTCAATGTTTTGAATGTGTATAGTTAATTATTATACACATTAATAATTATGTAAAGTTTACTATTATTGTTGTAATGACAATAATAATAATAATAACAATTGTCGAAGTAATAAGAAGAAGAAGAGCATTGATGGAGTCCACAAACGCTGATCTATTGGTAAGATGTGAACCCATAAATGGCTTTTTACAAGAAGTGGTTGGTGAAGCACAAAATTGTGCTAAGTTTGGAATTTAAATTAAATTGACTTTCAGATAGTCAATTTAATTTACAAAACTTTTATAAAATTACAATTATTGTTTTTAAAATGAAATTTGAAGTTTACAATATGAAAATTTTTAATGAAAAGAATATGTTATAAATTTTAAAGTTTTTAAAAGTTGAAAATAATAGTAAATAAATAGATAAATAAATAAATATTAATAAAATAGTTATATCGAGCAAAGTTTTAAATGCACAATATCTTTCTTAGAATTCGTATACATATATGCGTATATATATATGTGTATAGTTGTGAAAATAATTAATCATCGATTTTGAGGACAAATATATCAAAGTTTATTGTTTCAAAATTTAAATCACGAAATCTATATAGTATGGATAAAATTATGAAATTGATTTCTATGTTAAAATGAATATTGCAGTAACGCAATAATACAACAAGAGAATTATAAATTTATGTGATTATTTTTTAAGTGCAAATAAATCACAGTTTTTAAAAGTACAATTATGTCCACAAAAAATTTAAAAGTTACAGATCAAATTTAATCTACCTGATACTACACGGTTTAGACTGTGTGGACCACAAGTTGTCTATAAATACAAAAAAAAAAAAGCCCCCAATCAGATCAGCCCATTTCTCTCTCTCTACTTTCTCTCTCCTCAAACACAGTCCAAGATCCGACCTCTATTTTTGACAACACCCATACCATTGGAAAGCTCTCATCGAGCTGGTTCCAATGGTATGTTGTGCCACCCAAAACGTCACCGGAGGAAGCCACATGCGCCAGTTGAAGCCGCTGAAAAGCCTAATTTTTTCGACGTGATTCCTCCTCCGTCTGAGCTCCGATCGACACGATCTTGGTGACTATAGACTCAGCTCAATGAGTAGAACAAAATGTACTAGGTGGTGCCCCTCTATTTTGGCCGGAGAAGCCTCGTCGGAGTTGCTCCTTGCCGTCATTCCACCACCACTCGAAGCCGAATTGAGTAAAATTGAGCACACCATTGTACTTAGTAGGTCAAGAATTGCTAAAACCCAAAGTGGCATCACCGTCCGACCACCGGAGCCACCGCACACGCCCTACGTGCCGCCGTGGATGGCCGGCCTCCGGCAAACCTCAGGTTTTGAGCTCTTGACCTACGATCGATGATCTGAGACTACCTCCCGACTCGTTTTGACGCTCTAAACGCGATGGTGACCTTCGTTCAAGCAAATTCCACTCTGGTGAAAATCATCTGGTACCGACTGCATGTAGATCGAGGCAACCCAGACTATAGTAACGGAGTCCAGAATAATGTTTTCAGCAATAATAAATCTCCATGGAGCATTCCTAGCTATCCACGGCTGCTGGAGGAGCACTGCTAAGGATGCTGTGCAAACTGTAGATAAAGCGAGATGCAACTGGACCTGCTCAGTTTGGAGTCTAGGTAAGTATGAATCTCGCCTACAGTATGAATAATTTTAAAAGTACATTAATTTTAAATATTTTCATAAAATTTATGAAAATGCATGATCAGTGATTTATTACACTATTATATGTTATGATGTGATATGTATGTTATGACATGATGTGAAATACCATGATGATGATGTGATGAATAATGTGTGATGCATGCAATATTTAAATTATATTGTTTGATCACCCTTAAGTTAAGCATGATTATAATGATGTCATGTAGTGATAAGTCATACTGCATACACATAATAATGCAAGTGAAACTTATATGACAAGTTAAGGGTGTCGTACCAACCTCTCGACCCACGGGAAGGCTCCATGTTAAAGAAATGAATAATCTTGGTGTTGTTGGGACCTCGCGAACCCTAACTTCCCAAGACTCTCGCGCAACTGGTACAATCACTCGGGCCCAAAGTAAGAAGATAAGATATAGTTTAAATAATTAAGCATAAATCAAGTTGATAAGCAAGCATAAAATGCTCATGCATATTTTTATAAAAATGATTTTTAATTATGCTTTGCCAGACTAATTTCCTACTTGTTGAACGAAAGCTCATTTAAGTATGTTCATGCTGTAGGTAAGAAAAACCTATCAGCGGCACTTGATGGGCAGTGGTGAGCGGCGGATGAATGGTGAAGATGTGAATGGATACCACTCACGTAATGTAATATTTTTGCATTTTTATTTTACAAATTTATGCATGTTTTATTTTACAAAATTTTGTATGTTCACACCTTACGAAAATTTATGTGCATATGAATAAGTAAATAAGTTACATAATTATGCTTTAAAACCGAGCTTGTGTTTACACAACCTAGGTTCAAAGGATTTTAAAGTTAAAGAATGTTGCACTAGATAATGCAACAAATACACAAACTATTTAAGTAAGAAAATTATAAATTTATTTAGGATTAAAAACGATTATTAAAGTTTTACGTTATGTTAAGAAATGAATTTTATGGGTATGTTTCTATGAAATTATTAAGAAAGTTTAAAGGAAAAGCTTTAAGAAATTAGTATCTTAAACTTAAAGTTTAAGTTGTAAGAAATTATGTTTTGGCTAGTTTAAAAAGGTTTGATGCAACAAATGTGCGAAGTTTTCAAGTGAGAAAATTATATGAACATTTATCATAAGAAAATGTTTTTATAAGTTTATGCCAAAATAAGTAATGATTTTTATGATTATGTTTTTAGGAATTTACCTTCAGGAAAGTATAAATAAATATGCTTCGAAAGTTATTATTATTATGTCGGTTTAAATAAACGAGTTTCAAGTAATTATTATTATGATAAATTCTAGAAAGATTAATTTTTAAGATATCAATATGTGATGTTTAAGATGTTAAATTATAAGTAAAATATATAAATGATTTTAAGAAAGTTTTAAAGAGCATTTAAATGGGATTTTATTTTAATATTATTTAAAATTGTTTTGAAAATAGTCTTATTTAAATTGAGAAATGTCCTTAAAGTAATAGTTGCTAAACAAGCATCCTTATGTTTAAAAAGAAAAGTTTAAGGAAATTACTATGGTTATGTTTCAAGAAATAAATGTTATGAGTTATGAAAAGGATCATGCTATTAGAAATTATGATTATGTTAAAACGTAATTATTATTATTACGTTATCATCACGTTGAGAAATTTATGTTATTATATTCGGTTTACGAAATTAAGTTTTAAGAAATGATTATTATATCTTTCAAAGTTACACGTTGTGAATTCTTTATTATCAAGAATTCATTTATTACTAAGTTTTGGAAAACAATTAGTACTTCCTTTAAAGTTTTATGCCAAGGATTCGATAGCAAGAATCCATTTTAGAAAAAAAAATTATTCCAAAATTTTTGTACTTTATTCTTAAGTATGTTAAAGTCTACGACCTTGTTTAAGTTAAATAACGGCCACATAGGGAGGGTCGTCACACTAAGGTCTCCGATCTTGCTTATTGTAAAAATCTCATTTGTCTAAAGATGTCGTTAACTAGAGGGGGATGCTTCTACTTGAGATGGTCTTCTTAGCTTAATAGCCTGGATTTTTTTTAAGTCTACCACTCTAGCTAAGAATTCTATATTTGCTACCTTAATCGGATGTCTTTATCAACTTATCTTAAATTGGCTCTCTGCCCGTTGATGACTAAAGGTCATTTAATAACGTAGCAGACCGTGCCCTTGAAATAATATATATATCTGCTTATCTTAAACTAGGTTTTTTGCCTATTGATGACTAGATGTCATTGTGTCATATGATGGGATATATCTTTTGCTCATGAATCTCTATCGGTTTCCTTTTGTTTTGGTTACTCCATCTGAGTTACATAGCTCCATCAAAGGGGTTTAGATTTTAAATCGTCCTAAAGTCTTTTCTTTCTTACTTCTTAGATGAGTATGTTAATGATTGCATATTGTCATTCTTATTCTTTTATAATACCCTTGTAACGTTTCTCACATCTCTTGGGTGAGTGGAAGCCATCTTTACTTCAACAATCTCTACTTAACATGATCTTAACTTCTTATAGGATGGTGTTTGACCTATCCACATAACTTATTTATTTTTATTTTTATTTATTTATTTATTGATTTTTTTTTATTGTAGGCTAGGGAGGGGATATCTCATTATGAGATTACTACAGTAGGGGTTAGTTTGGTTAGATACCAATTTAGAAGTATCCACCTATAGATAGTCTGTGACCTTTGGGAAGTCCTTCTCTTATATCTTAGACTTCACTTATATTCTAATTTTCTTATAAGGATCTGTGTATTTATCCTTATTGAACTTCAGAATCTATGGAATTTATGCTTTTATTGTAACCTAAGAGGTTAGGTACTTAGTGGGTTTTCTTATTAACTTTATCATGCATGTTCGTTATGCATTACATGCATTACAAGCTATATCATCTTTATAATACAAGTAACAAACATCAATCAATGCATTCATTTACGTATCATACATACACATAATATTCATAAACATATCATAATATACTTGTCATTCAAACTTATATATCATAGAGTTGGTAAATATTTTTTTTTTTGTCAGCAACTATTTCATATCATAGTTATAAGTCATATGTATTTATAACACATATAACAATCATAGTTCATAACATTCATACATATATCAGTCATACTTTCATATCATGAAACTGCTAAATATTTTCATTTTTTTGTTAGCAATTATTATAAATCATAGACCATTGTTGAGATCGAGACCTTACTAGCTTATAGCAGATCACATAACATAAAGTTCTTCCTATCAGAAGCTTCTACTGTTCATACATAAATCTTATTTTTTATGCTATATGTATACTTGCTTAATCGTATGGCATATCACACCACTAACCCTGTAGTGGTACTATGCCTATCTATTTTTTTACATAGTCTCCAAGTCGGATAGCTATGTCCTTGTTAATGGTCCAAGCCAAGAAATTCTTTCTAACAAAGTGCTCGTTTGTGCTTCAAAAAAATGTCTTGACATTAATGCCTTTGGTGGTAATTCTTTGAAAAAGATTTCATGCTTTCGTCCTTCATGTATCTTGACTGTGACTTCCTTTGTTCTTATGGCAAAGTGAAAGGGCGTTATCTATCCACCTATAGAATTAGCTTTTAGTGAAGATCCGTTTACATGCTGCATGAGTGGTGGCTTTATTCATGAGTTAGCAATTAATCGAAAAAAGACCTACATGATTGTTTTCTTTATGGGGTAGAACTACCTTGCTCGTGGCTTTCTTATTGATATATAGGGGCAAAAGATGAAATAAAAATGAGGAGTAAGTAAAGAGGAAGTTTAAAAAATGACCATTTTATTTTATTATTTTTAAAAAATTGTTGGTTGTAGCTCCAAATATTCTTACCTATATTTGTACTCTGAGTATCGATCATCTTGAAACATCGGTTCAAGCATCCACTCGATTCTACTTGTTGTCCAGCTAACTTAAGAAGTAGGCAGCTAATACTGCTTTTGTGATTCAATGCGTCAAGGTAGCTACTCATGGCATTGGGCCTTGAAAGGACATCTAAAACTGTGCTTGGCATGACAATAGCTTGATTGTCATTATTCAAACTATCGGCACTTAATAACTAACATAGTTTAATCTAACATTTAATTAACTTAACTTACTTGGACTATGGCGAAGTAGACACGTGACGACGTGAAGTAGGATGATAGGATATCGACTCTGATACCAACTGTAATGACCTTATCTATGAAACCGTTATTTAAACTACATAACTTGATCTTAAACATGCTTTATCATAAAGTACTTAATTTGTGGAACAATTTTGTTTTCTAAAACGAAATCTTGATATTGAATTCTTAACATTTAACCTTAAGGAAATAATAATCATTTCTTAGAACTTAATTCCATAATTCTAACATAATAATATTAATTTCTTAAACGTGATTATAACGTGATAGCATTTATTATTTTTTAACATAATTATAATCTCAAAAGACATAATCCATTTCATACCTCATACATTAACTTCTAAAAACACAATAATACTAATTTCTCAAAACCTTTCTTGAAGACATAAAGATAATTATTTAGAAACTATTTCTTAATTCAAATAAAAATATTTCTAAAACAATTCTAAATTAAATGTCATAATAAAATCCTATTTTAAATGCTCTTTAAAACTTTCTTAAAAATTCTCTATAGATTCTACTTATATTTTATTATCTTAAAATGAACACAATGATTTCTTAAAACTTCATGCTTTTAAACTAGACATAATAACAATTTCTTATATCTTATACTTTTAAGTCTAACATATTAGTTCTTTAAAACAAACTCTTTTAAACTTTCATAATAAATTCATAAAATATACTCATTAAAATCATTTCTTAATTTAACGTAAAACTCCTATAAATATTTCTAATTCTAATTAAACTTATGTTTTTCTTACTTGAAAATTTTGTGTATTTGTTGCATTTTCTATTGCAACATTTTTAAATCTTAAATTCTATAAACCAAGATTATGTAATTACAAGTTGGGCTTTCAAAACATACATATATAATTTTATTCACTTTTTAATGCATATATAATTTTTTAAAATAAAAATGTGCATAATTTTGTAAACTTAAAAATGCAGAAATATTACAAATTGTGTGAACGGCATCCAATCCCAACTTCACCATTCGTCTACCGCTTACCACTACCCATCACGTGTCGCTACAGGTTTTCTTACCTATAGGATGAAAATACTTAAATGAGTTTTTGCTCAACAAGTAGGAAATTAGACTTGCAAAATATAATTAAAAATCATTGGAATAAAAATATGCATGAACATTTTTGCTTGCTTATCAACTTGTTTTGTAATGACTCAAAAAATTCAAACATTAATAACTACGATAAATTAAGGATTTTTCCCACATTACTTAGTTAAGAGAGTAAGAAAATACAACTTAGCATTTATTAATACGCATATTTAAAGGTCTTAATAGCCGTAAGACCTTAGAAATAATTAATGTTGTGAACGCACAAAATTATGTGCTTTATTTATGAAACATGTAGTAATGTAATGTTATGATAGTACATTAAAATAATTAAAAATAATGATTTGATGTGCTAAACCAAGAGTTTATGATTTATTAATTTTATACATGAGCCAAAAAGATGATGTTATTGGCAAAAGTAGAATTTTCAACTTACTGAGATTATGTGAAAATTCCTATGTGATATCAGTTCAGTAAAAGAAACCCAGATCAATAGTGATCATGAGCTCTATACCATAAATTAAAAATGGTGAGCACCAAGTTCAAGGATGCAAGAATTCCAATGTTTTGAATGTGTATAGTTAATTATTGTACACATTAATAATTACGTAAGGTTATTATTATTGTTGTAATAATAATGACAATAATCATAATATCAGTTATTAAAATAATAGTAAATAAGAAGAAGAAGAAGAGCATTGATGGTGTCCACAAACGCTAATCTATTTACAAGAAGAAGTTCATGAAGCACAAAATTGTGCTAAGTTTAGAATTTAAATTAAATTGACTTTCAGATAGTCAATTTAATTTACAAAACTTTTATAAAATCACAACTATTGTTTTTATAATGAGATTTGAAGTTTACATTGTGAAAAATTTTTAATGAAAAATATATGTTTTAAATTACATTTTTAAGTTTCAAAGGTTAAATATATATAAATATAAATATTAATAATTATATTGAGCAAAGTGTTAAATACACAATATCTTTCTTAGAATTTATATACATATATATAATATATGTATGCAGTTGTGAAAATAATTAATCATCGATTTTAAAGACAAATGTATCAAAGTTTATTGTTTCAAAATTAAATCACAAAATCCATATAGTAAGGATAAAATTATGAGAATGATCTTTATGTCAAAATGAATATTTCAGTAACAAAAATACAACAAGAGAATTATAAATTTATGTGATTATTTTTAGAAAGCAAATAAATCACAGTTTTTAAAAGTACAATCATGTCCACAAAAAATTTAAAAGTTACAGATCAAATTTGATCTACCCGGTACTGCATGATTTAGACAGTGTAGACCATAAAATGGTCTATAAATACATGATAAAAAAAAAGTGGCCAATCAGATCAGCTCATGCACTCTCTCTCTACTTTCTCTCTCCACTCTCTCTCTCTCTCCTCAAACACAGTCCAAAATTCGACCTCCATTTTTGACACCACCCATACCATTGGGAAGCTCTCATTGAGCTGGTTCCAATGGTGTGTCGGGCCACCCAAAACGTCACCGGAGGAAGCCACATGCGCCGGTTGAAGCCGCCAAAAAGCGTAATCTTTTTGACATGATATCTCCTCTGTCCAAGCTCCGATCGACATGATCTTGGTGTCAATGGACTCAAAACGAAGAGACAAAGAGAATGGCACTGATATTACAGCTCGATTTTGGTCGGAGGAGCTTCGCCGGAGCCACCGTATTCTACCGCCGTGCCACCCCCTTGATGCCGCCGTTCACAACGACGTTGTACCACACCGCCACCACCATTGCACTCAGAGGGCAACGGGGAGTAAAACCCCTCACCCAATTTCACGCCACCGTCGTCGTTCGTCGGAGTTCCACCTCCGCCGCCTTGGAGCCGCCGTGAGTTAGTAATTTTGGCCATCCTGCCGCTGTTGAGTCAAATTGGAGGCTGGGTTATGGCCAGAAGAGGACGGGGAAGCTTTTCCCTCACCCAATTTCACGCCACAACTACCGCCGGATAGAGAACGGCCTCCGCCGTTTACCGCCGCCGTGAGCACCACGGAACCACCGTTCCATGCGACGTTGAGGAGCACCAAATGAGGGGAAATACTCAAAGGATGTCGGGTAACAAAACCCCCAAGCCAATTTGGCCGAGCCATCGCCGGAGGTGGGAGATCGGAGTCTCCATTTTTGCCGCCCACTTTGAGCTTCGATTTGCTATGTTAGAGGCCAAATTGGACAAAATTGACACCGCCATTGAACTCAGAAGGGTCAAATTAGTGGGGGTAGGCCCAAGCCCAGCCATCAACGGAGACCAATTGCCACCGGTCAACGCGTCAAAGGCGGTCAACGGTCGGTCAACTGTCACCTTTGGGTTTTTGTGATCCGGACCTCCGATCGACGATCCGAGACCTCCTTCCGGCTCGTTTCGACGCTCTAAATGTGATGGTGACCTCCGTTCGAGCAAATTCTACTCTGATAAAAATCATCTGGTACCAACTGCACGTGGATCGAGGCGACTCAAAATGCAGTAATGGAGTCCAGAATGGTGTTTTCAGCAGTAATGAATCTCCATGGAGCATTCCTAGCCATCCACGGTCGCTCGAGGAGCACTGCTGAGGATGCTGCGCAGACTGCAAATACAGCGAGATGCAACTGGACCCGCTCAGTTCGGAGTCCATGTAAGTAGGAATCTCGCCTACAGTATGAATAGTTTAAAAATAAATTAATTTTAAATATTTTCATAAAATTTATGAAAATACATGATCAGTGATTTATTACACTGTTATATGTTATGATGTGATATGTTATGTTATGACATGATGTGAAATGCCATGATGATGATGTGATGAATAATGTGTGATGCATGCAATATTTAAATTATATTGTTTGATCACTATTAAGTCAAGCATGATTATGATTTAAGATTCAAGAATAATGAGATTGTGATGTCATGTAGTGATAAGTCATACTGCATACACACAATAATGCAAGTGAAACTTATATGACAAGTTAATGGTGTCGTACCAGCCTCTCGACCCACGGGGAGGTTCCATGTTAAAGAAATGAATAATCTTGGTGTCGTTGGGACCTCGCGAACCCTAACTTCCCAAGACTCGCGTGCAATTGGAACGATCACCGGGCCCAAAGTAAGAAGATAAGATAAAGCTTAAATAATTAAGCATAATTCAAGTTGATAAGCAAGCATAAAATGCTCATGCATATTTTTATAAAAATGGTTTTTATTTACATTTTGCGAGACTAATTTCCTACTTGCTGAGCGAAAACTCATTTAAGTATGTTCATGCTGTAGGTAATAAAACCTGTCAGCGGCATTTGATGGGCAGTGGTGAGCGACGGACGAATGGTAAAGATGGGAATGGATACCGCTCACGCAATATAATATTTCTGCATTTTTATTTTATGAATTTATGCATGTTTTATTTTACGAAATTTCGTATGTTCACATCTTACGAAAATATGTGCATATGAAAAAGTAAATAATTTATATAATTATGCTTTAAAAACCGAGCTTGTGTTTACACAACCTTGGTACAAAGAATTTTAAAGTTTAAGAATGTTGCATTAGTCAATGCAACAAATACACGAACTATTTAAGTAAGAAAATTATAAATTTATTTAGGATTAAAAATGATTATTAAAGTTTTACGTTATGCTAAGAAATGAATTTTATAGATTTGTTTCTATGAAATTATTATGAAAGTTTAAGGGAAAAGCTTTAAGAAATTAATTCTTAAACTTAAAAGTTTAAGTTATAAGAAATTAAGTTTTGACTAGTTTAAGAAGGTTTGATGCAACAAATGTGCGAAGTTTTCAAATGAAAAAATTATAGGAGCATTTATAATAAGAAAATGATTTATATAAGTTTATGCCAAAATAAGTAATGATTTTTATGAATATGTTTCTAGGAATTTACCTTCAGGAAAGTATAGATAAATATGCTTCAAAAGTTATTATTATTATGTCGGTTTAAATGAACAAGTTTCAAGTAATTATTATTATGATAAGTTTCGAAAAGATTTATTTTTAAGATATCAATATATGATGTTTAAGATGTTAAATTATAAGTATGATATATAATGATTTTTAAGAAAGTTTTAAAGAGCATTTAAATGGGATTTTATTTTAATATTTAATTTAGAATTATTTTAAAAATAGTTTTATTTAAATTGATAAATGTCCTTAAAGTAATAGTTGCTAAATAAGCATCCTTACGTTTAAAAAGAAAAGTTCAAGGAAATTACTATGGTTATGTTTTAAGAAATTAATGTTATGAGTTATGTAAATGATAATGCTTTTAAAAATTATAGTTATGTTAAAACGTAATAATTATTATTATGTTATTATCATGTTTGAGAAATTATGTATTATGTTAGGTTTATGCAATTAAGTGTTGAGAAACAATTATTATATCTTTTAAAGTTATACGTTGAGAATTCTTTATTATCAAGAATTCATTTAGTACTAAGTTTTGGAAAACAATTAGTACTTCCTTTAAAGCTTTATGTCAAAGATTCGGTAGCAAGAATCCATTTAAAAAAAAATATTCCAAAATTTTTGTACTTTATTTATAAGTAAGTTTAAGTTTACGACCATGTTTAAGTTAAGTGACGGCCACATAAGTGAGGGTCGTCACATGTTTAATGGTTAATTATTTAAGCTATAAGTTATCTTGTTAATTGGGCCTAGGAGATCATACTGGCTATGCGTGATCCTCATAAAGTTAGGGTTCGTGATGTCCCCAACGGCACCGAGATCATAAATAATATTGAAGCCTCCCCATAAGTCAAAAGGTTGGTACGATAACTTTAACTTGTCTTATTATTTTCGCTTATTTTATTGCATGTATGCAATTCGACATGTTACTATATAGCATCACAATCACATAAATCATAAACCATAAATCGTAAACATGCTTATCTTGATGGTGAGTAAACAATATGATTTAAATATTGCATACATCACATATTGATCATGACATAATCATAGCATAATATGACAAGGCATGGCATAAACATAATAAATCATAATATCATAACATAACAACACATCATAGCACAGCACAGTGTGACAAATCACTGATCATGCATTTTCATAAAGTTTTATGAAAACATATAAAACAATTTTTTAAAAAAACTATTCATACTGTAGGCAAGATTCCTACTCACTTAGATTCCAAGCTAGGCAGTTCCAATCGGATCTCGTTGTATCTACAGTCCATGAAGCATTCGCGGCAATGGTTCTAGAGCAATCTTGGATGGCTAGGAAGGCTTCATGGAGATTTATAATCACTGAAAACATCATTTTGGACTCCAATACTACAGTTTGATTCGCCTTGATTTACGTGCAATTGTTCTAGGCGATTTTCAATGGAGTGGATTAGCTCAAACAAAGGATACCATCGTGTTTGGGATGTCGAAAGAAGTTAGGAGGTGATCTCAAATCATTGATTGAAGGTCTGAATCACCAAAACCTAAGGTCATCGAATGTTGGCTGCCCGCGGCAGCACATACGACGACTCCGATGACTGAACCGCACTGAAATCTTGGGTTTTGTTAGTTTTCCATCTACTGAGTTTGATTGTAGCCTCAATTTCACACAATTTGGCCTCTAACCATGTAGATCAAAGCTAAGAATTTCAAGAAAAATGGTAGCTCCGATGGCAACTCTCCAACAATCATGGTCTAAAATTAACCAAGGGCTTTTGTTGCCCATGTCGCTCTGAGTGTTTCCCTAAGATAGGGCTTCCCAACACTATGTTGAACGATGTTTGCAACTCCTCACAACGGCACTAGATGGTAGTCTTGGATCTCCAACAATCGACGGCCATTTTGTGCAATTAAGGAGTCAATTTTCATCCTCTTAACCCTCTGAAGGTGTTTATGCCTTCAATTTGGCATGACATCATATGAAATGGCAAACTCAAGTTCACTCACTACCACGATGACGAGTGTCCTCGATCTCTAGTGGTTGGTGGTGCTACGACACAATTAAGTGAGCCGTCTTGCTCACCTTGATCCTCTGAACACAATGGAGAGGTAAATTGACCTCAATGGTGGCCGAAGCTACAAGATCAGTGATCTCTATGGTGGCTCGACAACGGTAGGTTTGAACTCCAACTGGCAGCACTAACTTGGCAAAATTGGGGGAGGAGTCTGACTTGGCATTGCCCTCTGAGTCTTTTGGGTTGGGCGATGTCAATCACCATCGTCGACGACGACAGAAGTGAGTGGTAACAAGGTGACGAGGTCGGGATAGCTCCGTTAGGCAATTTTAGCCAAAATCAACCCCTAAAATCAATGCCATTGTGTTCCTTTATTTGATCTGAGCTTGTGGACACCAATATTGTGTAGATTGGCACTCGGCTGGTGGAGAAATCTCACCAGAAAGATTGGGCTTTTCTACCACTTTGACCGGCGAGCAAGCCTACTCTGATGGAGTTGTAGGCAGCATAGTATGCTGTTGAACTTAGCTCATCGTGACCTTTCTAATGGTGTAGCAGATAGAAAACAGAGGCCGAAATCTTGACAGGAGTTTTTGACAATGAAGGGAGGAGAGAGATAGTAGAGAGAAAGTGGGAATGGCTAAATTCTATTGGCCTGATTTTTTTTGTCCATGTATTTATAGACAATCTTGTGGTTTGCATAGTCTAAACTGTGTCATATCGGGTTGACCGAATTTGATCCATAAATTTTAAAATTTGTGTTAACATAACTGTACTTTTTAAAACTGTAATATTCTTACTCTTTAAAAATAATTACAGTAAATTCTAGTTCTCTTACTGTATTATTGTCTTACTAATGTCTTTATATTGTCGTAAAATTCATTTTGATAAATTTATCCATACTATATGGATTTCATGATTTTGTTTTGAAATGGTAAACTTTGACATTTTCTTGTCTTCAAAACCTGTGATTAACTATATTCATCACATTTACTTTTTTTAAATAATATTCTATTTTTGGAACTTTGATCACACTAATTTTTTTGTAAATTTTAATATGTTAATTAAAACATATATTTTTCATTTAAAGTTTTCATATTATAAACTTTTAATTTCATTATAAAAATAATAATCATAATTTATTAAAATTTTATAAATTAAATTGACTATCTAAAAGTCAATTTAATTTAAATTCTAAACTTTGTACAATTTTGTGTTTTACGAGTATAACCTAAAGTATTTTTTCTAAAAAGTCCCTTATGATTCCACATCCAACCTAGGTATTGCTATTTGAACTTTCTATAATCACTTTATAGATTGAAATTTATTCATTTGTGATTTTGCATTTTCCTTAGCACTCGTACAATGTTTGTGGATTCTATTAAATTTTTTTAATAATTTTAATAATAATAATAATAATTAATTATTTTTATAAATTTCATATAATTATTTACATTTGTAAGTAACTAACTGTGAATGTATAGAACATTGTGTATTCTTGCCATGCCTTGTGAGCTCATAAAAATTGAGATCAACCCTACATACTTAAGCTTTATACTTACTATTCTTGAATTTTGGTGTTGAGCTGATGATCACTATTGATTTGGGTTTCTCTTGCTAAACTGATATTGTTGAGGGTGAGCTCGGTGCCTCCGTCGAGAAACCAGTTCTCGGTGGTCAACAAGCTTGGCAAAACTTATTGGGAGTGCAATCTCGAACCCTTTAAGCTTGGCTTGTTTATCCGAGGTGCTCTTCAGGGCCTTCGAGCAGCGGCATTAATGATCGCCTCCTTTAGTTAAACACCAGCTCAGGTCAGATTATTATAACCTACAAATAGGCTATCATTCACCATAAAGAGCTGATATTTGGCTATTTTTGCACCGCTGGATGGAGAATAATCCACTAATAGGGACCATGACACTTGTCTCCTGCCATCTGACAAGCCTTGATGTGACACATGGGTCATCGGCAAAACCCACCTAACACTCGATTCAAGTGGCAACCTGTAAACAGAGCGTTTTTACTGCAGCTCAGGCAAGCGTGCTCCTTCCCAACTAACTAGTCCCCGTTCTCTGTTGGACAACACCTGTCTTGAGTGTTGGAGAGCCCTTGTCTGGTACCCTATCGGTGTCCCCCCTTTTACCTCTGAAGCGTCCCTTCTCTTATTGCTAATAATTCGAGCAGGCAGAGGCAAGCAAGGAAGAGCCGTCTTACCACCGTGCACAGCGTCATGTGGTGTTGATTTGCCGCTACTTACTAGCAAGCATCAACATTTTCGCTCTAGAAAGAGGGTGCCTATGCCTTCACTCAAAGTCACCAGCCATAACTCACCTCGTAATCCAAGAATGGTAACACGAGACAACACCCGGGATGAGGGTGCTTGATAGGAGGGGTTAGGAGAAGCTTGAAACTAAAATCAAAACCCAAACAAGCGTCGTGGTCGCCCTGGGCTACAAGATTCCAATCTGGGGATCAGGGCAGCGTAGTAAGAGCCGAGCAAGTGCATGATCCAGTTGCCCAAGACCCTATTCAAGAACTCACAAATGTTGTTTAGATACTCACACAACAACTCATACAGCAACAAGCAAAGCGTCAGTCGGCTCATGTCCTCCTTCCCCTAACCCAGGCAAATTAGGCCAGAGGTCGAGCAAGACAGGCGTTTGGATGAACAAATAAAGCCTAACCAGAGCACTGTCATCCACAAGAGGAGTACTGGTGAACAATAGGCTTGTCTGAGAAGGTCAACTTCGCCCTTAAGGTGGCCAAGGACAATCGCCGCAAGGATCTCAAGCATTAGCTTTTGATCAGCTCAGACACCAAGGAGATGTTCGACAAGACCAGCAATCTAGGATTGGCGATAGGGTTGAGGGTGGTGCCCTGTATAGGGTAGAATTACTTGAAGATACTAGTAGCCACCAGTTGCAGGAGCAATAGCGCTAGATCGACCAAATCTGCAACAATAGATTTAGCCTCGATGAAGGTGGTGTGCTGGACCCACCATTTATAGAGGCCATTATGCAGGCTCCCATGCAATCAAAATTTAAGGTCTTGCAGATCAAAGCCTATGACAGGATGACTGATGCCGATGAGCATGTGGAGCTCTACTAAGGACACATGCTCTTGCAGAATGCCAGCGATGCAGCCACATGCAAGGCTTTTTCACCCACCTTGATTGGACCTACTCGGTAGTGGTTCAGGTGGATAGAGCCGGCCACTATCACCTCATTTCACCAACTAT
Source organism: Artocarpus hirsutus (assembly GCA_946598075.1). Lineage (NCBI taxonomy): Eukaryota > Viridiplantae > Streptophyta > Magnoliopsida > Rosales > Moraceae > Artocarpus > Artocarpus hirsutus. The sequence continues at coordinate 3,485 of CAMOHE010054257.1, read as the reverse complement.
CTAATGCATTCTCCATTGCTTTTTCCATGATGAAGATGAGAAGAAACGAAATAACTCACCTTTATGCTGTCAAGCAAGGGGATGGGAATATCAGGGATTACATAAACTGATTTACTCGAGTCATGTTATAGAGCAAGTATAGAAGCTCCTGAAGGCCGAATTTATCCGAAAAGTCACATACCTAGAGTAGTTGGTGAACGTAGTTGTTGTCAAGAAAGCCAATGGTAAATGGTGGGTTTGCATTGACTACACCAACCTTAACAAGGCCTGCCCTAAGGACTACTTCCCACTTCCACGGATAGATTAGCTCGTGGACACGACCACTAGACACGAACTACGAAGCTTCATGGATGCCTACTCTAGCTACAATCAGATCAGGATGGCCTAGTAAGACTAGATCAAGATAGCCTTCACCATCAACCAAGGGCTCTTTTGCTACGTGGTTATGCCCTTTGGATTGAAGAATGTCAGAGCTACCTACCTATTCCTCGTCAACAAGTTGTTTGCTCTACTAATCGGCAAGACCATGGAGGTATATGTGGATGACATGGTCGTCAAGTCTATCCAAGCAACAGACCGCATTGTCGATCTGCATGAAAGCTTTGATATACTCCAAGAATATGGGATGAAACTCAACCTGACAAAGTGTGCGTTTGGGGTTAGCTTGGGCAAGTTTCTCAGGTTTATGGTAAACTAGAGGGGGATCGAAGTCAACCCAGCCAAGGCCTAGGCATTAATCGACATGCACTCACCCCGCATAGTCAAGGAGGTACAAAAGCCGACTGGCATGGTAGCAGCCCTATCTAGATTCATCTCCTAGTCTATTGACAAGTGCCATCAGTTTTTTCAGGCACCTAAGGGGAGGTTTGAGTGGAGCAGGGAATGTGAAGAAGCTTTTTAGAACCTCAAAAGGTACTTAGCCATGCCCCCGCTCCTATCCAAACCTTTGCCAGGAGAGATATTATACGCCTATTTAGCCATGTCCGAGAAAGTTGTGAGCTCGGTTCTTGTTCGAGAAGAAGATAGGAACCAAAAGCCTATCTATTACACAAGCCACGCATTTTAGGGTGCCAAGGAGAGGTACCGTCCGCTTGAAAAACTCGCGTTCGCCCTCATCACCTCTACTCGAAAGCTTTGGCCATATTTTCAAGGTCATACAGTTCATGTCCCGACCAAGTATCCGCTATGGCAAGTTTTCTAGAGCCTAGAGATATCTAGGCGGATGGCGAAGTGGCCGGTGGAGCTTAACCAATATGACATTCATTTTGTTCCAAGAATGGCCATAAACACCTAAGCCTTGGCTGACTTTATTATCGAATTCACTGACACCATGCAAGGCACTCCCTCTATTTAGAAGGCCCCTATAGAAGATTGAGACTTCCCCAATAACAGCGGAGGTGGTGACGTCTTCGAGCCAGAGCCTGAGTAGAAGCTCTTTGTGGACAGATCATCTAGCGTCGACGGATTAGATGCCAGACTAGTCCTCACCAACCCGGATGGTTACAAAGAATTTATGCCCTTCGCTTCAATTTCAAGGTATCCAACAACATGGCTGAGTACAAAGCACTCCTGGCCAGACTCAAAATTGCAAGAGACCTCAGAATGGACCACATATTCATTTATAGTGATTCCATGCTCGTCGTCCAATAGTTTACCAGGGGATTCTAAGCTCGAACAAAATCCATGACCACATATCTGCAAGAAGTCAAAGCATTGTTGGGGTAGTTTAAAGCTTATTCCTTTAATCAAATTCCCTGATCTGAAAACTCTGAGGCCAATGCTCTTACTTGGCTAGCCTTGGGTCTAGGCGACAGTGAACTTATGTTAGTTCCTATTGAGAGATTAGCAAAGCCAATCATCACCAAAGAAGTGGCTAGTGTAGCCGAAAAATAAGAAACCACCTAGATGGATCTAATCTGATACCTAACCACAGCCAAATTTGCCTGGCGATCGGGAATAGGCATGCCGGATCTACAATAGCTTGGCCTAGTATTCGATGATCAGTGGAAAGCTTTATTCTAGTTGATTACCATTCCTATTGGGTTTAATAAAACCTTGTGCTGTCCAAAGTTTTATTAACTGTTGTACATTGATCCTATGATCCTTTGGAAACAAGCTACAATAAGCAAAACAATATTTCAAGTGTGAAGGAAGATTATTATAGCTCAGCTTAAGCCTACCCATGATACTGTTAGTATCATTTTGATAAGCTACATTCACAAGTTCATTGTCCCTGAAAAACTTCCACTCGCTTTCAAGGTTATGTGAGGAATATTTCTTTGATTGTAAAAGTTTTCCTATTGTCTTGATAGCAAGAGGAACTCCTTTACACTTTTCCACAATATCCTTCCCCATTTCTAAAAAGCGATAATACTGCGTAGTTGGCTCATTAAATCTTTCATTAAATGCTATTCTGTTAAATAAAACCCAAGACTCGTCTTTGTACAAACCACTTAACATATGTGTTGCAGTGGAATGAACAATCTGTGCAACCCTTGTACTCCTAGTAGTTATTAATACTCTGCTACCAGGTGCACCTAGGTTTAAGAATGTTTGTAGCTCATCCCATTTATCACTATCCTCATTCGAAACATCATCTAAAACAAGAAGATATTTTTTATATTTTATTCGTTCCGTAAGCTGATTTTGTAGTTGCTCTAAATCAAGGTTTGGATCTGGACTTTTACCAGTTAAGGATCTTATAATTTTTTGAACAAGTAACTTTAAATCGAAAATTCCGGAAACACAGACCCACATTGTTATCTCAAAATGACGTTTGACTTTTTCATCATTGAACACAAACTGAGCAAGTGTGGTTTTCCCTACTCCTCCAAAACCAACCAAGGAAACAATAGGAACACGTTCTCCAGTTTCAATATTGTCAGCTAATAAAAAATGCATTATCATTTCTTTATCAGCATCTCTCCCAATAACTTGATAATCACTTACAAATGAGTGAGTCTCTTTCCGGTTCATTGTTGAGGGGACACACACCTCGAAATGAAAATCCCTATTGGCTTTAATCTCATCTAGAGTCACTCGAATTTGTTTAATTTTCTTAGCCATTTTCAGATTAAAAACAAGCTGGTTTGACACCGAGAAGAAACTGCGTACCTTAGTCGCCTTTTCCTTTCCAAAACCCATCCGGCGCCGTAGTTGTTCATAACGAAACTCGTCGACCAAGTTATCAGCCTCGTAGATAACATCTTCGTGACGTTCGAGCAACATTTTGACTTGGTCGGCGTGGATCACTTTCTTCTCCTCTGCATCAAGAAGCACACCTTTGATTGTCGACATGGTGTTCTCAAGTTCGCGGACCTCAGCCATAAAGTCGAATGGAAGGACTCCGATTTGTTTGAAAAGTTCAGAATACAAAGCTCTTCTGACTTGTTTGAAAGGCTCAGAAGCCAAGTTTTCAAGGATTCCTTCAACAACAGTGAAGAGTATTATTGCTTCAGCCATTTTAATTAGTTGTTGATATGGAA